>JAJEJO010005052.1:422-28737 GCA_020662805.1 Glaucomys volans | reverse complement strand
GTACAGCTATTGTTTCTCTGGTTGTACACAAAGTAGAGTCACACCATTTGTGCATTCATACATGTACACAGGGCAATGATGTCTATCACATTCTGTTATTATTCTTACTCCCCCACCCCACCCCTCCCTTCCCTTTATGCTATCTATCCTTCCTCCATTCTTGCCACCCTTCCCCCTCGCATTATGCATCATCATTCATTTATCAGAGAGACCATTTGGCTTTTGGGTTTTTGGGATTGGCTGATCTCACTTAGCATAACAGTCTCCAACATCATCCATTTACCTACAAATGCCATAATTTTATTCTTCTTTATGGCTGAATAATATTCCATTGTGTATATATACCACAGTTTCTTTATCCATTCATCTACTGAAGGGCATCTAGGTTGATTCCATAATCTAGCTATTGTGAATTGAGCAGCTATGAACATTGATGTGACTGCATCACTGTAGTAATCTGATTTTAAGTCCTTTGGGTATAGGCCAAGGAGTGGGATAGCTGGATCAAATAGTGGATCCATTCCAAGGAAAAAAGATATTTAGATGAACTAAAATGAACTCCTATTATCAAGATAAGTTTGACTACTTTTTAGAGTTATATTTTCAAAAAAGGAAACCTCTTTAACTTGGAATGTTCATTAACTACTAAGCCAGCTGAAATAATATTAGAATTTGAAATATGACGCACTCAGTCTCCTGTACTGTAACTCAATTTAGTACATACAAAACATTTATTATGACAATTGGTTTATTTCTGATGAATGTTTCTCTAAAATTTTCTCAATAACCACAACAAACCCTGATAACCTAAAAAAGCAAATAACTGTAATTTTACCCACAGGGCAAAATTCTTGAAGTACCTCTGAGTTGTATGTATTTTATTTCCACTTTTAGTTTCTACACTCAATCCTCTAAATTTCATATTCCAGGTACCCAGAAATCACCTGGGTTCATCTTTGTTTTTACAAAAGCAAAACAGAGCAGATGCATTTAGTAATTATATAACAATTTCTGCTGCAGCCAGAAGCATCTTTCAGGCATTTTAATTAAGCCAGCTGTGTTTTCAGCATGCTAGCAAATATACTCTTATCGTCACAAAATATGATAGCATATATGATAACAAGAAGAACATGGTAAAATGTTTATAATTTTGAGGAAACAAGCTTTTTCACACAATCAACTTTATTTTAAATTTTAATTATATTTCTATTTTTCAAATATAAGCCCAGGAATAAGTATGTATAATTTAAAGAAAACATTGGAGGCCCCATTTTTCCCCCTTGTCCTGGGAGTACTGGGGATTGAACCTGTTTGCTCTACCACTGAGCTACATCCTCAACCCTTTTTATATTGTGACAAGCTCTCTTTAAACTGCCAAGACTGGCCTAGAACTTGTGATCTTGTGTCATGAGGATTACAGGCATGCACACCATTGTGTCTTGCTGAGGCCATTTATTGTGAGAAGGGGAGTCTTTAGTTATAGGTTTCCACTAGATTCCGTTTCATGAGTTTCTTATTTTCTAAGAACAGATCAAACATTTATAAAATAATTTTTTTTCTAAATGATAACTTCTCCATAGTATCATATTTTTATTGCTATTTAAAAAATATTAAATATTTTAGTTCTTAACTCATAAAATATTAGTAGATATATTAGCGAGAATGGAACTTATAACTGGCTTATGTTTTGGTAAGTGTAATGGTCACTATCTTAATTTCTAGATTTTGCGAGCCTGAGCTTATTTTGGGGTGTGTGTTTTGGGTGCTGGGGATAGAACCTAGAACCTCATCTATGCAAAAAGTGCTTTACCACTGAGCTATAGCCCCAACCCCACATAGCCTGACTTTTGCTTTGGTTTATTTTGGCATTCTTTCATTTTTCATTTCATTTTAACTCTCTCAAATGATAAAAACATTTTTTTAAAAACAGAAAGCTCTTCCTAAAAGAGGGTTTTTCCCTCTACATACAAGAAACCCTTTCACCTACCACTCAATTCCTATGTTTTATATCAGACTATTATGAATCCTTTTGGTTGCAAAAACAGAATAAAGGAAGAGAAAGAAACAGGATGAAAGAACAGGAAAGGAGGAGTAAAAATAGGAGAGATAAAATGTCAACAAGGCAAAGAAATTTCACTTAACAGGAGGAAGTATAAGTAAAAAGATTAACTTTGAAGAAAATGAATGAATTAAAAAGATAAGGAAATGGACAAATACTTAGGTAAAAAGACAGCATAGGACAAAGCAAATATCCTGTTATTTGTTTTAATTAAGTCAAATGTAATTTCATGAATACAAAGAAGTTAAATATTCTTAGACGTTAATACTGAAATATCTCTTCAGACGTGCCATACTTTATATAAAAACATAATCTTGCACCATGAAAATGTTCTAATATTCTTATTTTCTCTCTAAATGTAATTTTCTGGGACAGGAAACTCCAAATGACATCAACTTCATGTTTCAATAACAAACCAAATTAAAATTATTTTAGAATAAAAATGGGATGCATCTTCATTAGAAGCCAGATGTCTTATTAAATAGAATTTCCTCTGTTGGCTGCTTTGTAATAAAGGCAGATTTAGAACAAGAACAGCTTCTGTGAAATATAATTATACCCCCTTATGTGACTTTCACAGGCATGGAGGCTGGAATAGGAAAGTAACTGAAAAACAAATCTTCAAAATATTGTTTATTTTTTCTCTCAAGAAGATGCTTAAATCTTGTCAACTATCATTTCCTTTTGATTTTCCAGAGTCCTGTATTGTCTAGATTATGTTAGATTGATTGGTATATCTATTCAGAATTTCCTGCTATGGCTTTTAGAAAAATCCTCTCCTTGCCCTATCCAAAGTTCAGTCATCAAAAGACTGCCTTGGTGAAGAATTTGCATTTCTTACAATTTTCTTTCCTTTGTAGTCTCATAAAAGCTTTGAAATGGATGCAGTAATATCAAAGACAGAAGCATAAACTATGTCTGGTGTTTGGGAGTCAGGAGCATTTTATTTCTTTCTGTGTACCCAATCTGGTGAAAGAATGGCTTCGTTCTCTTATTGAAGATTTTGATTTTGCTTTTTCATCTCCTTTTTAAAAAATTGTTACCACATATATGTCATAATGTGATGAATTTAATATTCTCTCTGCCACTTATGATAAATCACATTGGAAATTGTTGGTAATTGGAAAATCTTGGAAATAAAAACATTGCCTGGTTCTTGAAGTTCACTTAGGTTCTGTCTGTATTATTAGGTGCTGTCTGTATTTTCCAGTAGATAGAACTATAGAATATAGAAGCTGTCTGATTACTTGGTTCAACAACCTGCCCAATACTCTTGTTCTATGTGCAGACCATGTCTGGAATACTGGCCCTTGTGAGAATTTGTGACTTGCAAAGTAACCCACTTCAGCTTTGGGCAACATTAGAAAGTTCTTTGTTAGATTATAGGGAAGTCTTCCTGAAGCTTTGGAATACGTAGGATGATCAGATAGTAAGACATAGGCAGGCAGAGTTAGGGATATGGGCCCCCAAAAGACTTGTCCAAGTAGATGGAAAATGCAGACTACTGTTGCATAGAAATGGATTGCATTTATAAATATTACAAGCATTCCAACCACCAAAACCCTCTGACCCACAGAAATGGGAAAAGAGAAGGTAGGACAGACTTGAGTGAAACTACAGAGAATTTCAAACTCAGTGGCTGGAAGGGCACAACCAATCAGAATGTTGCAGGCCTAACCAGTGAACAAGTCACTTTCCAGATGCCTAATTACCATACAAATTAGCATAGCATTCTTAGCATTCTTTTGATACCTGATTAATATAAATACTGAGCTATGTCCCTATCCAGCAGCCATATAGGCCCCTAGAATAATAAATTTGAGTGGCAACCCTCTATTGGGACCACTCTTGCGTGGTGAGAGCTGTTTTCTTTCCACTTAAGTAAATCTTACTCCTTTGTACTCATCTTTTGTTGTCTGTAGATTTCATTCTTCGAGTTTGGGAGACAAGAACCAGAGAGGGAACTGCTGGTGGTCTTCTGTGGAGCTATAACACAAACAGGCCCTGCTACCAGGGTCATAACAGCAGAAAATCTGGTTTTATTTCCATTTATTGATCGTAATTCTAGTGGCAACATACAGAAGGTCTCTGCTTCATATAAGCAAATGCCCTAAGCAAATGCCCTGGCTGTTGCTTTGTTTTTTTCTTCTTCCTATTATCAGGACATTCTGGAAAAAACATATTTTGTTTAAATGATTGTATTTCTATTTAATAAGGAACTTTAAAAATTTATTTTGTATTATGAAATATTTGAAAATGCAAAAAGGTATATATGACCTTATGGGGGGGATAAGTTCATAATTTTTACTGATCTTCTCTTCTGGAAGATCTTATCTGAGACAAAAAAATCAACTTTAGATATAGTCATCTCAAGGAATTTCAGATTTTTCCTGCAAGCTTAGGTGAAAGTACTGGTCTAGTGACTAACGATAGTTTCGTTTGCTCCCCACTTCATATTATCAGCCTAAATTTTAGCCATGTTGTTAAGCATGAACTGGTATTTTTAAAAGTTTTTACTTCCTGATTAGTAATGAAGTTGAGTTTATGTTAATATTTTTATAGATGATTTAATTTTTCACTTTTGTGACATAGTTGTTCATATTCTTTACTTATTTTTCTTTTGAGTCATTTTTCTTATTGATTTGTAGATGCTCTTCATGATTTCCATATGTTTTTTGTTGATTATATGCATATCTTTTCCTGTTTGCTTGTGTTGTCTACCATCTATTAACTTTTGTAATTTTGTCAAAAGACAAAATTACAACAAATTTAGTTTAAGACACTCATTGTCTTTTGTTTATGAGTCTAGACTCAAGCAATACCTGATTTTAAAAACTACAACGACAACACCAATAAGCTGACAGAGGAAGTTGGCTGTATAGGCAGAAAAAGGATAAAAAATGCAGAAATAGTGAAAAACAAGTGGGTTGGTTAAACAGAAGGAACTTCATTATGCCAGTTCAGGTAAGCTGAAACCCTTCTGATTGATTGCTATCAATCTCTTATTTTAAAGGAAACATGGTTCATTTCAGACTTGAGCTTTATTAGGTAGCACTTAGCATGAGTGACTCTACTAAGGTCTACATTGAATCTAGAACAGCAGCTCCCCTTACTCTTTAAATATTTTAAGATTTATTATTATTGTTATTATTATTATTATTATATTTGTTCTAATTAGTTATACATAACAGTAGAATGCATTTTGACACACTGTACACAAATGAAGCATAACTTCTCATTCTTCTCTGGTTGTACATGGTGCTGAGTCATACCAGTAGTGTAATCATGTGTGTATATAGAATAATAATGTCTGTCTCATGGTACTGTACTTCCCATTCCTACCACCCACCCCTCCTCTCACTCCAATCTGCACAATCCAATGTTGGTTCATTCTTCCCTACCTGCCTCCCCTACCCCCACTATGGATCAGCATCCGCTTATCAGAGAAAACATTTGGCCTTTGTTTTTTGGGATTGGCTTATTTCACTTAGCATGATATTCTCTAGTTCTATCCATTTACTTGCAAATACCATAATTTTATTCTTTTTAAGGCTGAGTAATATTCTATTGTGTATGTGTACCACATTTTCTTTATCCATTCATCTGTTGAAGGGCATCTACATTGGTTTCATAGTTTAGCTATTATGAATTGAGCTGCTCTAACCATTGATGTGGCTGTGCCACTGTAGTATGCTGATTTTAAGTCCTTTGGGTATAGGCCGAGGAGTGGGATAGTGGGGTCAAATTGTGGTTCCATTCCAAGTTTTCTGAGGAATCTCCATATTGCTTTCCATAGTGGTTGCACTTATCTGCAGTCCCACCAGCAATGTCTCAAAAATCTTAACACTGCCAGGCGTGGTGGCACACACCTGTAATCCCAGCACTTGGGAGACTGAGGCAGGAGGATCATGAGTTCAAAGCCAGCCTCAGCAACTTAGCAAGGCCCTAAGCAACTCAGTGAGACCCTGTCTCTAAATAAAATACAATATAGGGCTGGGGATGTGGCTCAGTGGTGGAGTGCCCCTGGGTTCAATCCCTAGTACCAAAAAGACAAAACTAACAAACAAAAAACCTAACACACACAAAAAAAACAAAAAACAAGCAAACAAAAAAAACCCCACAAAAAACAAAAACAAAAACAAAAACGAAAAAACCCCAAAACAAAACCCAATCAATAAATGGGCTAAGGAACTGAACAGGCACTTCACAGAAGAAAAACAATCAACAAACATGAAAAAATGTTCACCATCTCTAGCAATTAGAGAAATGCAAATCAAAACTACTCCAAGATTTCATCTCACTCCAGTCAGAATGGCAATTATCAAGAATGCAAGTAACAATGAATGTTGGTGAGGTACACTCATTTTTAATGAGTACTCTCAGTTTTAATATGCATTTCTCTAATTGCTAGGGATGTTGAACTTATTTTCATATATTTATTGACCATTCATATTTCTTTTTCTGTGAAGTGCCTGTTCAGTTCCGTTGTCTATTTATTGACTAGGTTATTTGTGGTTTTGGTGTTAAGTTTTTTGAGTTCTTTATATATCCTGGGGATTAATTCTCTATCTGAGGTCAAGGTGGCAAAGATTTTCACGCATTCTGTAGGTTGTCTCTTCATGATCTTGATTGTTTCCTTTGCTGAGAAGTTTTTTAGTTTGATACCATACCATTTATTGATCCTTGATTTTACTTCTTGCCCTTAAGGAGTCTTACTGAGGAAGTTGGTTCAGAGGCACGTTCTTAATGCTCTGTTTGCAAAGGACACTAATATCTCTTCATAGCTCTATTTTGTTGGCTGAAACTGGCATGGGTGAGGGTGTATGATGTCCCACAGGTGAGCCTGATGAGAAGTGGCAAATATTCTCCTAATGGCACAATTTATCACACACTAAGTTTCTCAATCTCTCTCTTTATTGTGTGTTCATTTTATACCACTTTTAAGAATTAATTTTCTAACTAAATGCCATAAAAATATTCTCCTACATATTCTGTGGAAGACTTGACTTTTACGTTTGTATTTTGAGTTGTCTGGAGTGTATTTTGGAACACGAGGTGAGAGAGAAATCTGAATTTATTATTGTGTATTATTATTATTAGTGTTATTACTTTTATCAGTCAGATACCCTGTCAGCATTCATGGACTTTCTGTTCCTTTTCCTCTGGTTTTTAAATGTGATCTCTGTCACATACTTAGTTCCCATGTAGACAAGAACCACTGACCCTGATCCCCTGGGCTCCTATAATTGAGAAGGCCTATTTCATCACTTGGTTTGATGTCTGCCATCTTTTTTGAGCCTGCCCTCCAGATTCAAGGCATTGGCCTTTTTAGTTGCATCTCTGGCTTTGAGTTCCAATTTCATTTCTGGGAGTTGAGATTTAACTTTCTAGAATGTCATTATTACCCAGGTACGTAGTTAAGCTAATTTGGGGGACATATTTTATCCATCCATTCTTTTTTCTTTTTCCTTCTTTTATTTTGCAGGGCTGGGGGATCAAACCCTAGAGCCTTGTGCATACTAGGCAAGTACTTTACCACTGTTATAAATTCCCAGCCCTTTATCTATCCTTTCCAAATGGTGCTAATTGAGGAGAGTCTGTACCAGCCCGTTGTCCTATTGCTGAAACTCACAGGAGACTCTTTAAAAGTCTAGAATCTGCAACACTCAAATGAAAGATTTAATGGTAGATTTAGAGGCACCTGGATTGACAAACCTTCCCAGGGAATCTCAAATTATGTACTGAAGCAACTAGCTTTTCAAACCAATTAAAAAGCTATGTGTTATCCAAGTTATTTTGATAGGCACACTCACCTTTAGGAAACTCTTCTTGTTATGGTATGTTGAGTTTAATATCTCTGCCAATATTCTCTAATTATTCTCAATAAATATCAGAAACAAATTGGAAGAAGTTTCCAGGCATGAGTGAGATTTTATGTTATGTTTATGTTTGTTGAAGGGAAGAAGGAGGTAGAAACTAGAGAGGAAGAAAGAGGGGGAAGAGAAAGTTTTACTTTGGTTTTGTTCTCTTCCTACAGCTACTTCTATACCTAAATAACTTCTCTCCCTTGAAAGCTTAGAGTGAAAGGGAACATTATGTGTAACCCAAGGGCCTGATGCCTGGACTGGTGCTAATTACTTAAGAGAAAGATTTAATTGAATATACATCCCCTCCCCCACCAAAAGTCATGTTAATATATTTGGGTTTCTTAGGTCATTCCTGGTTCTAGCTTATACTTCCTGTACTTCTGAATTATGGATTTAGTTCTGCCTTGGGCCTCTGCATGCTTTGTTCTGGCACCTGATTTAATAATATAGCAGATAAGTGTACAGACCTGGAGCCAGATGGTCTGGTTTCAAATCCTGTCTCTGATGATTATCAGTTATAGGATCTTGGGCATCTCATTCATTCACTTTTTGTTTAACTTCATGTTCCTCACCTGTAAAGTTGATATGGAACTACTAAGTAGGTCATGGGTCATGTCATGGATGTTTTGTCCAGATTTTCTCAGATTTATTTTCCATCTTTATGCACGCAGGCTCCATATGAGCTATCTCCCCCAAGCCGGCAGCTCATGTCTTCTCTTGTCGACTGTCTTTGGCTGCCAAGACCTGTTTTGCACTCAAGACCGAAATTCATGAGGATTTATGTATCTCCCACATCCCCAACCTTTAATCAAAGACTGACACTTGGAGAGTATAAATGGTCCACTTCTCCTGCCCCTAAGGCATCAAATACCAGGATTACACCAAAATATGAGGTTTGTTTTACACCAAAGCTCCTGTGGGACTGAGTTATATGCCTTATTATGACCTCAAATGTTCACTTTAGGATCCTACTTTACCACTCCCTCTCCACCTGAAAATTCTTTTTATTAAATCACTTTCATAAAAATACTTGGCTTACAATCTGGTCCTGAGTAAGCCAACCTAGAGCAGTTTATTTTAGTTACTATTTAAACAAACAATGTTATACATAGTATGTCATAAAAATATTGGCTGTTTTTATTTGTGCTGTTATGCTGGTATAAGGCACAGTGATGTGGTGAAGGTCCTTTTTCTCACTGCCTCATCACCAGAATGTATATTTCATAGGTCACCACAGGACTGTTAATATAAAGCTACTGTGTACTGGCTTTCTGGAAGGTTTAGTGATAACAATAGAGATAAATACTTAAAGAGCCCAACGATGGCTATAACTTATTTGTTCCTTATTTCTCTCATTTATGGTCTATTCTTGTCTCTGATCTTCAGCAGGGGGAGTTTCTTTAAGTCTTTAAGACTTTGTAAATCCCCACCCTCTTCAGAAAACCTTTGCCTACACCCTATAAGATCTAAAATCTGACTTTGGATATGAACCCTTTCTTTGAGAGATTGAGGGTTTGAATTTACATCCAAATAGTATGTCAGACACTAAATTGGTAGCCTTTTACAAGATGTGGGAGAAGAAAAAACTTTTTTTTTGATGTAGACAAAAGGTTTTATATTACATTAAAATAATTCACATACCAATGTCCTCTATGGAGCATTATCTTCTTTTTTTTCAGTAATGGTGCTTAATTTGAATCAATGCATTCATGATGTCTTCCACAGCTTGTGGACTTGCCATAGATACTTAGAAAGCAATGGCTCAGAATTAGGCATGTAGCATATCTGAAGAAAAGCAGAACAATCAATGATTCACAGGGTAAATGAACAAGGTGTCTTGGAATCTTAAGGAAAAAAACATTTAGCACAAAGAATACTTTTGCATCCTAGGATTGCAGGCATTAAAAGAGTTTGGTGAGCCAAGATTTTGTTTTGTAAGACAACATCTTAATGTTCTTTTTGAAAGAGATGGAACAGTTTGCTTTAAGACTGAGACACTAAATGTCAAGTTTGAACCATATGCTGGTTTGAAAGTGTTCAAATATCTCTATTATGTGAAATTCTAGAACAAAAGTTTAGCCATGGAAATGTTATTGTTATCATGGTAGTTTATTTTCTTGTATTTCTGAACTTAAAAAAAAAAAGCAGTGAAATTCATGCCCCTGGGATAACTGAAGAGGCAGAGGCAGAGGTAAATGAAGCATTTCAATTATTTTAAAATAAGACTTTTTCCCAATTTTTCAATCACATATTAATACTTTTCTTCTTTCAAACAGACCGTAGCACCAATAATTCTAATTTGGACAAATTCTGAATACTGATGAATAATATGTAGCTTAGATTTTGATATGTGTGGCTTAAGAGAGTGTTGCAGTTTGTATATGAGGTGGCCCCCAGAAGCTCTTGCATTAACATCTTGTCTCTGGTGACTCTTTCTCTCCTTCCTGGCTGCCAGGAGCTAATCATCTTTTCCTTCACTACATCCTTCCTCCTGAGATTCTCCCTCATCTCAGATCCAGAGCAATGGGGTTGTCCAAACATGGACTGAACCTCTGAAACCATGAGCCAAAATAAATGTTTCTCCTCTAAGTTGTTCTTGTAGGACATTTTGGTCATGAATTTAGAGATAGAATTCAACAATATTGTGCTGATATCTCACTCAGGGCAAACCTCCACCATACATTTACTACATTTGTACTGTACATTTGTACAAATATTTACTGTTTGTTCTTGAAATGTTCAGAGAGAGGATTTGACTTAGTATATTAGTGTCTCTTGCTGCTAAATTACCAGAAACTTAGAGGCTTAAACCAACATATTTATTATCCCATAGTTTTGGTGGATTGGGAGTCCATGCACAACTTTAGGGTTTTACAAGATTGCAATCAAAAGTTTACCTGGGATGCATTTTTTTTTTTTGGGGGAAACTGATGGCTCACTTTCAATCTCCTGTGATTGTTAGGAGAATTCAGGTCTTTGAGGTAAAGTTACTGAGGTCCTCATTTTTCTTCCTATTAGGCAGGGCAACTGTCAGCTTCTAGAGTCTGCCTGCAGTACTTTATACGTGACTCTTACAGCATGGCAGATTACTTCTCCCAGGCTAGCAGGAGATCCTTTCCCTTTGATAGGACAGAGTCTTATATAATGTCACATAATCACAATAGTGACTGTGTCATCACTTTTGCCACGTAACAACCTAATCTAGAAGGTGATTAAGCTACTACTTTTCCATATTTTATTGGCTAAGAACTAAGTCATAATTCCTCCATACCGAAGGGGATTTGATAAAGGTATGAATGAATGCTTTATTGAGGACCATGTTAGAGTGGGTCTAAAACATGAGTTTTACTCAAAACTATGTAATTGGGTCATCTATCATATCAGAACTGACTAGTGTCAGGTCATTTTTTTTTCCATTTCATTTCAGAGTCTAATAAATTGAGATACAACCAAATAAATATGTTAGGGAGACACATTAGTCATTGAAATCATTGGTGGTCTTGAATAAAGCATTCTTTGGCTTGAACTTATGTTCCAAGGCTCTAAAATAAGTGGGAAGTATGTGTTACCCTCGTGAACATATGACATTTGTAGTGTTTTCTGGTTAGTAGCTGTTGGATTTCACAGCTTCAGATATTTTTGATAGATTATGGGGGTAGGAAATTTTCACAGAAGAACAGATATGGATACAAGAAAATGGGACCCCAACAATAAAGAATAAGGAAGAATCCATTAAAAGATGAGTTTTAAGAAGTTGTCCATTTGTAATAATATTAAGAAAAGAAGAAATACCCAAGAATGCGAGCAACAGAAACAAAACCAATAAAAAAATCTACATAAAAGTTAAATTATTACTAAAGAACACAAAGAACCCTTGGACAAATGGTAAGACATAACATGTTCTTGGATAGGAAATCTTAATATTACAAAACTGACATTTTCCCTTAATTTAATCTACAAATTCAAGCAATAATAATAATAAGGAATTAAAAAAATTAGATAAGTTGATTCTAAGATTCATATGGAAAAATATTCAAGGAACAATTATCTGGAAAATTCTACCAAAAAATGAAAAAATTTGAGGAAAATTTGCCAAGCACATTTTAAGATGTATGCTTCAACAAAGCTACATTAATTGAAAGTGTTGTGTTGATATATGAATAGAAAGAACAGAAAAGTATAAAATAAATTCAAATTATATGCTATAATTTAATATAAAAGTGGTATTTCAAATAAATGTTGTAATAGTGCTTTATACAAAAATTGTTAAGAGGGCTTGGGATGTAGCTTAGTGGTAGAATGCTTGCCCAGTCTGCATGAGGCCCTGAGTTAAATCCCTAGCATTGCAGGAAAACAAACCAAACCAAACAAAAACAAAACAAAACAAAAAAAGCAAAACAAAACAAAAATTGTTAAGGGATAGCTGGACATCTCCACCCAAATAAATTCACATGAATTGAAGACATAAATATTAAAGTTGTAAACTTTTATGGCAACAGAAAGAATCCTGGGAGATAGTTTTATAGTCTCTGTGTTTGGAAAATATTTCTACAAATGACATAAAACCCTGAAACCAATTAAAATGATTAAGTTCAATTTTATGAAAATTTAAAACATTAAAATCATAAAAAACAGACAAAACAAAACTGGAAAAACATTTGAAATACACAACAGTTGTAAAAATTTAAACATGTCTAATATTCTATAAAATTTCAAACAAAAAGAATATGGACTAATATAAAAATAAGGAGTTTTACCAAAAATGAACTTAAAATGACTCATATGAAAATACTTTATTCATAATAAGAGAAGGAAAAACCTAAAGCTATAATAAACATAAAACCACTTTTTCCACTATATTAAATTGGCGAAGGTAAAAGTTTCATTAATGCATGGTTAGCTGGATATTTTGGAGGTTACTCATATATTACTTGCGGGAATATAAATTGATGCAAGTTCTTTGGAGGGTAACAGCACTATGTAAATAAGAATTCATGTAGTCTTTTATCTTGCTATATTTTCTCCTATTTATTAATCCTATAGTATTCATATATATGCAAAATTATTGTATACAAAGATATTCAGGTTAACCTCATTTATATTAGAAACATTTGGAAGTAATTCAAATGTCCTTTAATAGAGTATTAGTTAAATAAAATATAGTTTGTGAGACTAACGACAGCTTACTTTGAGTGTTTATTGAGTCAAGTTCTATGCTGAGTCTATTTTCATATATAATCTAATTTAACTCCCACTACAACTATATGAGATAGGAACCATTATTATTCTCATTTTACAAGTTGAAAAGAAACACAGAGAAGACACAAACTGTTCCAAGGAGAGGAACTGGGACTTCTACTTAGTCATGATCTAGAGTTGACATGTTCTTACTCATTAGGCTACAAGTTTCCCCTGTACATATGGAATTTTAAACAGGTGTAAAAAAAAAAAAGGCAGTCACTCTATATGTGCTACATTGATAAAGTGGATTATCTAGACCTGCACAAATGTATTTCTTATTTTTAGGTACATATGTGATACAAATGACATTACTTTAAAAGTAGAACAGTATAGTATATTGCCATTTTTTATAAAATTATATTTTGATAAATGCTTATAAATACATATTTCATCTTCACAGATACCAGAACAAACAAAATGAAACAAAACAACAACAGCAAAAAACCACCAGTGTTTGTATCAGGTAGAAGAACTGAGTATCTTGGGGAAGAGAAAAAGAAGGAAGATTTACTATTTATGTTTATCATTTTGTGCATTTTGAATTTTCTGCTACGCACGTATACTACTGATTAAGTAAATTAATAGTAACAAAAGCAGTACACACTGGGTATACTAATTCAAGGGTCTGGTTTTTATGGCATATTTTTGCAAGTGACTTGCTTCCACTTAATAAGGGCAGTTTATGTTTCAAGAATTTAGCATGTACCATAAAATAAGTGACAAAATTAGTTCCCCAAAAGAGAGAACAGATTTATAAAACATAGAATTAACAAGTAATTATTATCCAGGATATAAAAAAGGCTCCCAAACATCAGAAAAAAAAAAAAGAAAACAAAGGAATAGGAAAAATGAACAAGGATTATGGACAGGTAATTTGTAGAAGAGGGAGCTTATACAAACCAGCACATGGAAAGATGATCGACTGCGCTAATAATTACTAGGAGGCAAATTACAATGAGATATATAATTTCATACCTTTAAATTAAAAAATTTGTAAATAAGAGGTATCAAAGAGGATGGGGAAAAAGAGCAAAAGTCATGCTAGGAACTGATTGTGGAATGGCAAACTACTTTGTTGTAAAACCACTTTTGCAAATAATTTGGTAATGCCTATCAGAGTGGAACATCCTCTGAAGTTTCTATGACCCAATGATGCCATTTACATGTGCTCAGGGATACAAATGCAAGGATGTTTGTAGTGATTTTTTTTCCTTTTTAATCACAAAATTCATTGGATAGTTTAGCTAATGTAATTCTCCAACACTTTATCTCAGAATTTCTAAAGTACGTGGTATTTGGTACCCATGGCATCTATGAAGTTGACAATGTTGCTGTGCATTTTAAAAAAATCTTAGTGGTTGCTCTAGGGTTTGCAATTTACATTTATAACCAATAGGAGTCCACTTTTTTTTTTTTTACAGCAGAAAAATTAAAGTGTATTTTTAAAGCTTGCTTTCCTAAAATGAAATGTAAATGTTTTGAAGTTCAAATCCATTTGAAAAAATGCAAACATTTAAATTTTCTAAAAGCACTAATAATTGTCCACACTCGTTTTTGCACCTAATCCTGTGTCTTTTGCTGCCCATATTAATGACATTATCATCTAGGAGGCATTCCAAGCTAGGACTCTTTGAGATAGCCTCATCCTCCTCTCTTAGTCCTTCATAATGAGTCACTAAATCCTATTGGTGCTACCTCTGGAATATTTCTCAAATTTCTGTTCTTTGGCTCTAATAGGAGTCCACTTTTAAATAATACTATATTACTTTACAGGTACTGCAAGAGCCTTCAAAAGCCAAGAGTTCCTTTTTCCCTTCTGTCCTTACTATTATTCCCTCAGCCTCTTACTCTGATCTGTTTCACTCATATAAACTATAATCACTAAATATGTTGTTGCTATTATTATTTTGAATAAACTGTTATCTGTGAGATTGAGAATTTAAAAATTATAACTTACATTCACTTATTCCTTTTCTAATCCTTTATCTTTCGGTAGGGAGTTCTGAGTTTCAGAACATATAATTTTTCTTCTTTCTGAAGAAATTTTAACATTTCATGGAAGGTAAATCTACTGACAACAAAGTCCCTTGATTTTTATTTGTGTAAGAAAGTTTTTATTTCTTCTTTTGCCTTTGAAGAAGAATTTCACAGGATACAACATTCCTCGTTGTTGTGCCCCCATGCTCCTGCCACTAAATAGTTTACTCCTCTCTCTTGCTTTCATAATTTCTGAGGAGTCAGATGTAATTCGTTTCTTTGCTTCTCTATAGATAGTTTTTTTCCTACCTTCAATATTTCTTTTGCTTCTTTCAAATTTCTTCTTTATCACTGATTTTCTGCAGTTTGGAATATAATATGCCTACATATAATTCTTTTGGGCATGTATTCTTCCTGGTGTTCTCTGAGCTTCCTTCATCTGTTGTTTGTTGTCTGACATTAATTTGGGGGAATTCTCAATCACTATTGTTTGTTATTCTCTGTTTTTCTTTCTTTCCATTAGGCATATATTACACCTTTTGTGGTTGTCTGATGTTTTCTTGGACACCCTATTCTGTATTTTTTTCCAGTGTTATTTTCTCTTCTCATAGTTTCTATTGACATATCCTCAGTTTCAGAGAGTCTTCCTTTGGTCCATCAAAGGCATTCTTTATGTCTGTTACAGTGCTTTTGATCTCTAGCATTTCTTGGATTCTTTTTTAGAATATCCCTATCTTTACTTACATTACTGATCTCTTGTTTTTCCATCAGATCTCTAAGCATAGTAGTCATAGTTGTTTTAAATTAATGATCTGATAAGTTCAACATTCATGCTATATCTAAGTCTTGTTCTAGTGCTTGTCCAAACTCTTTTAACTCTGTCATTCATACTCTTTTACCATGCTTAGTAGTGTTTATTTTTTCAAAGCAGTTTGGATCTGGAATGTCTCCCAAAGGCTCATGTGTTGAAGGCTAGGTTCCCAATGCAACAATGTTCAGAGTTAGGGTTCTTGGGAAGTGATTGGATCATGAATACTCTGATCTCATCAATGGATTGATCCACTGATGGATTCAGAGCTGAATGAACTATTGGGAGGTGGTATAAGAGGTTGGACCTAGTTGAAGGGAGTGGTTCCTTGTGAATGTTGCCTTTTTGGCTATATCTTGTCCTTTTTCCCCCCTTATCTATCTCTCTGCTTTCCAATCACCATGAAGTGAGCAGCTGTGCTCCACCCTCCTTCCATCCTGATATTCTACCTCACCACAAGCCCACAACAATGGATCAAGTAATTATGTACTGAAACTTCTGAATCTGCTAGCCAAAATAAAACATTTGTTACTTTGAGTCGATTTTCTCTGGTATTTTGTCACAGCAGTGGAAATCTGACTAATATAGAAAATTGGTATTGAGAAATAGAATTGTTGCTAAAACTATACCTGACCATGTAGTTCAGAAGTCTTTGGAACTGACTTGCAGAAGGAATTTGGAGAAGTTTGGAGATGCAGGCTTAAATGTTATTGTAAGCAGGCTCCATGGGCAATTCTGGTGTGAACTCAGAAGACCAGAATACTGATAGAAAGGTGGACAGTAAAGACTGTGCTCTTGAGGCTTTAGATGGAAACAAGTGCTCTACTATGAATTGAACTAGAGGCCATATGTATTAAAATCTAGCAAAGAACTTGTCTATGTTTTGTTCATATCCTGAGACTATGCAGGGCTGAATCTAACAGCTGACTAACACAAATGGCAAAAAATTAAAAAAAAAAATTAAAAATTTAAAAAGGGAAAACCCAGGTCTTTAGTGATGTGTAAGGCATTGTATGTTGGGGAATGAGTGTGTGTGGGGATTCTTTATCTTCACTATGAGAACTTTGTATAATAACTGCAGGAAAAAATTCCCACAGTGTGAGTGCTCCCTCTAGGACTGTCCCACCCCCTAGGGTTTTTAATTCACAAACTTTTCTATTGTGAGTCTTTGGACATTCATGAATTATAGTCTAGGTTTTCCTACTCTGGTACTAGTTTCCACAGAGGTTTCTGTTGGTTGATTTCTGCTCAAGTAAGTTGTGATTCTCTATATCTGTCTTTTTTGTCTCTCCAGGACAGTGTTTTGCTTGGTGCCTCTACTTCCCAGACAGAGCAGAAGAGTTGTTGATTTGCATCTTGTCCAGCACTTGATTTGTTAGAATAGAATGATGACTTCCAAGCTCCTTATATACGAGACAGAAGCCTGCTCAGTAACATTGTTTTTAAATACTGAAAAATTGGAAACATTCTAAAAATCTTTTATTAGGATAATAAATAGTTGAATTACAGTGTATTCATATAATGGAATACTACAAACCAATTAAATGAATATACTGGGTTTATACAGTTTGAAACAGCTAGATCACAAAAACAGAGTGAAAAAAGGAGATGAAGAATGATCGACACAAAACAGTACTGTACTATGTAATAATGTGTTAAATACAAAAAGAGCATTAAGATAAATACCATCTTTAGATAGTGATTTCTTCAGAAGATGTAGGGAGGAATTAAATCAGTGAGGAACAAAGCAGGAACTTCAACTGTGTATGTAATATTTTATTTCCAAAAGAACCAAAGGTTTAAAGCAAATAGAACAAAAATATTAATACCTAGTAAGTATGTGTGGCCTTACAAAAGCAAATTAACCTCCATAAGCTTTACTTTTCTTTGTCATTAAGAACAGTAATATTGTTTCATAGTTATTGTGAAGGTAAACTTAACTAACATATATTTAATTTTTTATAATAAAAATATCAAGTTACTATGAAACAAGAATGAAAAACATGAAGAATTTGGATAAGCTTGAAAAATGACATTATGTGGGTTATTATTATAACCAGTTCTACCATATTCAGCTCAAAGTAGACCACATCTATCTGTTATCACTCCTTACTCTAGCTGTCATTTTCTTTGAAATGTGCCAGGAACACTTCTCTTTCTTTGTGATCAAAGATCAAGGGTAAAATGAAAAAACAAAACCTAAGATTTATTTGTTCTGAAAGAGTCAGAGGCTGATTTGGTTCTATCAGCATTTCCCAGGGAATGTAACAATTTTTGCTGAGCCTCTTTGATTTTTGTCTCTATACTTTACCAACTCACAAAGAAACTCCTCTTTTGTGTCCCTAGATTGAATTTAAAATTTTTTCAAACTCCTAATGGAATTTACTACTGTTTCTTTTCATTAATGAAATACCAGGAAGCAGCAGGAGAGCCTTCAGTGGGAACAATAGAGGGAATGAGAATACTCCTTGAATAGGCTGCTTGTCCATCCAGCTTCTTCTCCATCCTCCACTGTGGGTGGTGTTTCTAATCTGATTGACACCCTAGTCCATGTTTTTTAAATCACTAGAGTCTTCATGGCATGTCAGCTTGCTGTGACCTTCCTTGAGATTGATTTGAAATGTACAGTGCTTTTGAATGACTTGGAAAATACCTTCTGTTTAGGAAATGCTTGTTGTTCTGTGCTGTGGTTGCCAGTAAGGCTGAGATTATTAAAAAAGGATCAAGTCTTCTGGGCATCATCTTTCCAGCTTTAAGGGAAAAGAAATCCACACAACTAATACGAGCTATGAAAGCCACAGTTTGAAGTCTGAGATTTCTATTGTGAAATAGAGTGTACCTGGGAAATGAACTTTGTGACTATCATATGGCTTTTGTAACTACGCAATTACGAAAGTAGGTCTTTTTGAACCTAAATAGAGGGAAACTGTTGAAGCATGAGTTACTCTGTGAACTCAACCCTGGTAGCAAAATAAGAATAAGGATATTTTAGCAATTCTGGTGCAGGCTTAGGGATGAATCAGAATTGCCATCTAGGTCAAAAACTCTCTATGACTAAGTGAAAAAGCTTAGACAGATTCAGGTTTACTTTGTAGAACTAGACTGCCACACATACATCGTGGCTTACAGAGGCAAACGTACTCAAAAATATATCACATTGCCTTTATCTGACTTTGCTGAGAAATGAGGATTTCTCAGTGTAAATGAAATAATGAAGTATGATATTTTATATGAATCTGTATTTTAAAATAAGTATTGTGAGTTTGCCAGGGCGGATTTGGAACCAAATTATTAGCTTGCTGTGATGGAAATGTAAATTTGCCAGCAAATGGCCAAACCAGAGCCAGATGAAAGCGGTAGGCTTTATTAAAGATTGCACTGCAGGGCGAGATCCCAGCCCTCGGGGTGAAAGTCAGGGGTGGGAGAGTAGCAAAAAATCGCATATGACTTTGGCTGTTCAGGGTATTTATAGGGGGGAAGGGGCTAGGAGTCCTGCCCAGGAGAAGGTGGACCAAGGTAGACGTCAGGGTCAGCAGGTCTGCCTCTGAGTGGTCACCTCTGGTGTGCTGCCTGGCGCTTTGTGTTCCCAGTGGGTGGTCAGGTATTTTTCTGCTTCCTCCCCTTAAGTTGACCTGACAAGTATACCCAACACATTTGAACTTTTCCTTGATTCATTCATTACTATTGATAATTAATTATGATGTTTTTCGTTCTCTGTAATGTTTTGCTTTTATTCCTCCCCTTTCCCCATTACTAAAGCAATACTCATTCCGGAAAGTCAAAAATTACAGAGGAAAACATCAATTATTACACTTATTAGTTTGTGTAAATATTTCCAAACATACCCATATGCACACACATTGTTAAACCAATGGGAACATACGATACCTTTTGTGATTTGCATTTTTCTCTTAGTGATTTGTTAGTCAGCTTTTTGTCTCCTTGGCCAAAATGCCTGACATGAACAACTTAAAGGAAGAAAGATTTATTTTGGCTTGTGGTTTCAGAGGTTTCAGTTCAGGTCAATCAGCTCAATTGTTTTGGGCTTAAGGTAAGTCAGAACATCATAGAAGGGTTTGGTGGAGTAAAGATGCTCAGCTTATGGCAGCAGGGAAGCAGAGAAAATAGAAAGGTCCTGGGACACGATATAGTTCTAAGGCATGCCTGAAGGACTCACTCCTGTCAGTTTGCCCAGCCTCCTCCAGTTCAGATTATTAATTCATTAAATGAATTAATCCACTGATGAGGTTAGAGCCCTCATGGCATAATCCTTTACTACAAACCCCACCCCTGAACATTATGCATTGGGGACCAAATCTTCAGCACGCTAGTCTTTATAGAACACTCCGGACTCAAATCATACCATGATTTATCATGAGTTAAATATCAGTTAGACATGTATCTGAAATATACTTATAAATAATCACATGATATTCCATTGTACAGATATATTATTCCAAAATTTTATGTTGTTGGACAGCTAGATGATGTTCAATTTTCTTGTATCACAACACCGTTGAATGTATGTGTGTTGGTATATATGTGTATAAATGCATCCATTTTTATTTTCCTTAGTTCCTTATACTAAATTGATAAATTTAGAATTTAAAGTTCTAAGAACATACATATTTTTGAGACTTTTGATATGTTCTGTTAACCAGGGCTAATCTTCAGCTAATGTGTCCTGTTATGGCTATACATTTAGTCAATAGCTGATGTCCACTCTGGTTGTTCAGTGGGCTTTACTGGTGGTTAAATATCTTGAAATATTTAGTTTTGCAAACTATCCCATGAGAAAGCTATGTGAATTATATTGCCACTCAGATTCACTTTTTGAGGAGAGATGAGGGAATTTCCCTTAAAGGCTTTGTGTTTCTTATCATATGAAAATGAACATCTAAAACTAAAAAAGACAATAGACTTTTCTTTTTTTTGATCTAGAAAGGTGAATTTTTTTGTCATAAATTAAAATACACAATGCTTAAGAGTAATAGAATAGGCACTTCACTAAAGAAGATATATGAATAACATGAAACACATGTTCAAAGTGTTCCACATCATTAGTAATTAGGGAACTATAAATTAAACCCAAAATGAGGTCGAATGACATACCTGATAGAATGACTAAAACAAAAAACAAGAAACAGAAAAACTTGACAATTCCAAGTGCTGATGTTAATGTGGAACAACTAGAACTCTCACATGTACGGATGGGAATGTAAAAATAGTATTGCCAAGGAAAACCTTTTGGCAGTTTCTTAACGATGAACATACACTTACAATAAGATCTAGCAATTATACTTCTAGGGATTTATCTAAGAGGAGGGAAAACTGTAGTCTACACAAATATGTATATGCAAATATTTATAGAGGCTTTTTTTTTTCATAATTGCCTTAAACTGGAAACAACCCAAATGCTCTCATCTAATGAATGAATAAAAAATTGTGGTACATCCATAGAGTGGAATGCTACTCAGCAATAAAGGGGGAATCAAGTATTGATGCATATGGGAATATGAATTAATGTCTCAATGGTAATACTCAACAGGCTACATAATATATATATAGTCACATATATATTTGTATATATTCATACATATTTATGAATGATTTCATTTATGTTATGGGACGCTCAGAGAGACAGAAAATGATCAATTGTTGCCAGGACTGGAGTGAGAGGTTGACTTTAAAGTTACACTGTGAAGGAATTTTTAGCATGAAGGAACATAAATATGTTAATTGTTGTCGTAACTATGAGAGTATGTACATTTGTCAAAACTTATAGCATTATATACCAAAAGAGTTAATTTTATTATGTGCATATTTAAAAATGCATAAAAATTAAAACAGACTTTATTTTAACAGGAAAAATAAAATATTTCTTGGCAACCATAAGAGTGTATATTGCATACTTCTAGACCCAGGAAGCTGCTGTGCTTGAAATTCTTTGCTACGTTTTATAAGTGACTGAGCATAGTAGGGATACTAAGGCTAAGCTAAGGAAGCTATGAAAGCTAAGGAAGCTAAGGAAGCTATGAAAGCTAAGGAAGATTCAGCATAGTGTAGGATTCTTCCATCCGAGCTTCCTTTCTTGCCTCACTCTTGTCAGCCTTGCATGGTGGTCTGATAGTTCTCTCACCCTTATTTTCTCCCTTCTTAATTTCTTTCACATAAGGCATTTCTTGCATGTTTAATTTTATGTTGGCAGCTGCTTCTTGAAAGACCTGAACTGATATAACCAGTAATCCTCCCTTTTATAAAAATATTTATTGAAATCTAACATGTAAAAAGAAAAACATACTAAATCTAAAAGTACAATTCTATGACTTTTCACAAAGTGAAGACTGTCACCCAAATCAAGAGTGAGAACCTTATTAGTAATTCAAAAGCCTCCTCTTCCCCTACTTATGCACTCTCCCAGTGAGTAATTCCCTCTCAAAGGTAGCCGATGTCCTGAATTCCTAACATAATAAACATGTTTTGTTTGGTTTCAGACAGTATATATTTTCTCTCTCTATTAAACGTGTGTGTGTGTGTGTGTGTGTGTGTGTGTGAGTTTACAATTTTTAGTTTGACTTCTTTGGGTCAATACCATGTTCATGCAAATTATTCATGATGGTGTATATTACAATATTTTTTTTCCTTTTCATTATTGTAGAATATGCTCAGTAAATGAGCATACCACAATTTATCCATTCTACTATTCATGGGAATTTTTTTAAAAAGTTTTGTGCTCTATAAATAATGTCATTATGAACATATTTGAGCATGTCTTCTGGCGCATATATGTATTCATTTCTATTTGGTACATCACTAGGAATAGAATTGCTGGATAATAGCTTTGGTGATCACAGGTTATGATCAGCATAAGAAGATATTGCCAAACAATTTTTCAAAGTGGTTATATTCCCAGCAGCTGTGTGTAGGTGTCCCATTTTCTCTGTAGCCTCATCATCCATGCTTGATGTAAAATTGACAAAAATATAATAGTAAAGGAAAGTAATAGGCTAATCTGCCTCATAGACAAATATGCATAAGACTTAAATTACCATCAAATGGAATCTGATAGCCCAGAAAAGATAATATATTAAACTCAATTTGGTTTATTTCATGATGCAAAGTAGGCTTAACATTTGAAATATGAATTGATAAAATTTTCCACAATAACAGAATAAAAGAGAAAAATCATCTAGTTATTTAAATAGAAAGGAAAAAGAATTTGATAAAATTTCACACTCACCCATAGTAAAACAACCTCAGCAAACTGAAAAGAGGGGAGCTTCCTTAATTTAAAGAATTCAAGATGCAAACTTGATTCATCTTGATCAGGTTCTGGGTTGCTGCTGTGATTGCCTGAGGATATCAGAGTCCTTCACTCTTCCAAAGTGGACTCTGTCAGTGATTTTCCAGGGAATTTCCAGAAGCCTTTGGTCTGAGACTGGGGTAGCACGATTGATTCCTCTGGTTCTGAGGCTTCAGCCTCTTGGACTATGCAGCTACTGGTTCCCCCAGCTCTCCAACCTATAGGCTGCCATTGTGGACTATCCAGCTTCTGGTCATGTCTGAAGGAAAGGCGCAAGAACTGTATTTGTAAAAAGGCCCTATTGCAGGGGATCCAAGATGGTGGACTAGAAGAAGGCTGCATTCCTTGTTGCTCTGTAACTCAGGATTCAAACGGGAAAATCTCTTTCTCCGTGAGGCAGTCTTTATTCCTCATTGATCCCCTGCTGTTTATCCCATCTACCTACCTCAATCACCCTTAGTCTACCAGCATAGTGATTACGTTTGAGTGCAGATTGCTCACTGACCCCTGCCTATCATGCATCACTTGCCTGTTTGCCTGCCTCTGGCCTGCCCATCACCTGCCTTTCACCTACCCATCACCCACCAACTGAGGTTCACCTGCTGATCGTCTGCCAGTAGCCTGCAGTGGATTGCCAGCTACCTGCTGTTGCCTGGAAGTTCACTATCACAGTACCCGCAGGTTTGGTTGCATGTGGCTGCCGCCATTTTGGGAAAAAAAGCCAGGAGCTGCAGGACTGCCAGCCTGACTGACAGCACCCCACCTCCAGGACCCCTGGCTTGACTGACTGCACCCCACACAGACTCACTGCCCACACACTGCATTGCAGCTCCCCATTTGCCAAAGTGTTTGGAAGCCAGTGCAGCCATCTTGGATTATCCACCTAGGGGAAACTGTCATTAGGTGGGGCAAATCCAATCCTGAGATGCCTACCGAGACTGAAAGCCCATTGTCAGGTACCTCTCAAGCCTCAGGCTACTGAAGTCTGGGAAATTTGAATAGTATATGACTGTTATAGTGTAGATTTTTTTCTCTCCTTTGTGAAAGCTTTTAAATTTTTATTTCTTTTCTTTCTCTCTACTTTCCTTTTATTTACATGTTTCATCAAGGACTTTTTCTCACTTTTCTCATGCTAACAACAAACTTCTTCTGACTACACTTTCACTCTTCCTATGATCTAGAACTTCTTCAAACTCTTTTCTTACACTGTTAACAGTTACATCCTACACCCCTCCCCATCCTCTTTGTCCTCCATTAGAAACTGCAGTCCTCATTGCAAATTTGTTTGTTATACTGTAGAAAATAATTGAACTCATCCTCTCTGTTTATTATGACAATATTGTAACAATATTATAACAAAAAGACTATTGTAACAATAGTCTTCATAGGGGCTATTTGGTTTACAGCTGCATATACCCAGTCTGTACTGGGTGTTGCTAATATTGATCTCTCCCCTTAAAGAAGAGGTTTTGGAAAACTATAGGGTCACTATAAGCCTATAGCACAGAAACTACAATACCCCATACCTGCATTTCTAGAGGGGATGATACATGAACAACATGGAAAAACAAGGGAGGAAAGTGTTGCAAACAAACCAAGATTCTACACCAATAGAATCCAATGACAGGAGGCTGAGGCAGGAGGATTGCAAGTTCAAAGCCAGTCTCAGCAACTTAGCAAGGCCCTAAGCAACTCAGTGAGACCCTGTCTCTAATACAAAATAGGGCTGAGGATGTGGCTCAGTGGTGGAGTGTCCCTGGGTTCAATCCCCAGTACCCCCCCCCAAAAAACAAAACAAAACAAAACAAAACAAAACATTAGAATCCAATGACAGCATAGTAGAAGAAATGCTAGAAAAGGAGTTCAGAATATACATGATTAAAATGTTAAGAGAAGCAAATGATGAGTTAAGAGAGCAAGTGCAGGAAATGATTGACTATTCCAATAAGCAGCTGAAAGAGCAACTACAGGAAACAAAAGATCACCTCAACAAAGAGATAGAGATTCTGAAAAAGAACCAAACAGAAATCCTTGAAATGAAGGAAACAAAAAATCATTAAACCATTAACCATTTTTTTCCATTAAAAACTCAACGGAAAGCATCACCAACAGACTAGATCACTTGGAAGACAGAAGCTCAGACAATGAAGACAAAATATTGAATCATGAAAATAAAGTAGCCCAAACAGAGAAGATGGTAAGAAATCATGAATGGAAATTAGAAGAACTATGGGATATCATGAAAAGACCAAATTTAAGAATTATTGGGATTGAGGAAGGCACAGAGATACAAACCAAAGGAGTGTACAACCTATTCAATGAAATAATATCAGAAAATTTCCCAAACCTGAAGAATGAAATGGAAATACAACTACAGGAGGCTTACCAAACACCAAATGCACAAAATTACAGCAGATCCACACCAAGACACATTATAATAAAAATGCCAAATGTACAAAATAAAGATAGGATTTTAAAGGCTGTGAGAGAAAAGAAACAGATTACATATGGGGGAAACCAATACAGATATCAGCAGATTTCTCAGCCCAGACCCTAAAAGTTAGAAGGGCCTGGAACAATATGTTTCAAGCTCTGAAAAAACATGGTTGCCAACCAAGAATCCTATATCCAGCAAAGCTAACCTTCAGATTTGAAGATGAAATAAAATCCTTCCATGACAAACGAAAGTTAAAGGAATTTACACATAGAAAGTCTGTGCTACAGAACATTCTCAGCAAGATATTCCATGAGGAAGAAACGAACAACAACAATGTAAGTCATCAAAGGGAGGAACTACCCTAAAGGAAAAGTCAATTAAAGGAGAAACCAAGTCAAGTTAAAAATCAAAACTAAGCCCAAATGACTGGGAATACAAATCATATCTCAATAATAACCCTGAACATTAATGGTCTAAACTCGTCAATTGAAAGACATAGACTGGCAGATTGGATTAAAAAGAAAGACCCAACAGTATGTTGCCTTCAAGAGATTCATCTGATAGGAAAGGACACCCACAGACTGAAGGTGAAAGGATGGGAAAAATCCTGTCACGCACACAGACTCAGTAAAAGAGCAGGGGTTTCCATCCTTATATCAGATAAAGTGGACTTCAAACTGAAGTTAGTCAGAAGGGATAAAGAAGGTCATTTCCTACTGCTTAAGGGAACCATAAATCAAGAAGACATAAAGATCATAAATATTTATGCCTCAAACAATGGCCTATCTGTGTACATCAAACAAATCCTTCTCAATTACAGGAATAAAATAGACCACAACACAATAATTCTGGGTGACTTTAATACACCACTGTCACCACTGGACAGATCTACCAAACAAAAACTAAACAATGAAATCATAGAACTCAATAACATAATCAATAACTTAGACTTAACAGACATATACAGAATATTTCATCCATCAACAAGTGAATACACTTTCTTCTCAGCAGCACAGGGCTCCTTCTCTAAAATAGACCATATGTTATGCCACAAAGCAGCTCTTAGTAAATGAAAAAAAGTAGAGGTACTACCTTCTATTCTACTTGATCATAATGGAATGAAATTAGAAATCAATCACAAAATAGAAAACAGAGATTTCTCCAACACCTGGAGACTAAACAATATGGTATTGAATGAAGCATGGATAACAGAAAACATCAGGGAGGAGATAAAAAAAATTCTTAGAGATAAATGAGAATGATGACACAACATATCAAAATCTCTGGGACACTATGAAAACAGTACTAAGAGGAAAATTCATTGCATTGAGTGCATTCAGGAAAAGAATAAAAGGTCAACAACTCAATGACCTAATCTTACATCTCAAAGCCCTAGAAAAAGAACAGAACAACACCAAAAGTAGTAGAAGACAGGAAATAAATAAAATCAGAGCTGAAATCAATGAAATTGAAACAAAAGAAACAATTCAAAAAATCAACAAAATAAAAAGTTGGTTCTTTGAAAAAGTAAACAAAATAGATAAACCCTTAGCCACACTAACAAAGAGGAGAGAAAACTCAAATTACTAAAATTCGTGATGAAAAAGGAAATATCACAACAGAAACCATTGAAATACAAAACATAATTAGAAGCTACTTTGAAAATCTATACTCCAATAAAATAGAAAATCTTGAAGACATCAACAAATTTCTAGAGACATATGATTCCCCCAAACTGAACCAGGAGGACATACACAATTTAAACAGATCAATTTCAAGTAATGAAATAGAAGAAGCCGTCAAAAGTCTACCAACAAAGAGAAGCCCAGGACAGATGGATTCTCAGCTGAGTTCCACAGGACCTTCAAAGGAAAACTTATACCAATACTCCTGAAAGTATTTAGTGAAATAGAAAAAGAGGGAACCCGTCCAAATTCATTCTAAGAAGCTAGTATCACTCTGACACCCAAAGCATACAAAGACACATCTAGAAAAGAAAACTTTAGAACAATATCTCTGATGAATATAGATGAAAAATCCTTAACAAAATTATGGCAAATTGCTTATAAAAACATATTAAGAAGATAGTGCACCATGATCAAGTGGGGTTTATCCCAGGGATGCAAGTTTGGTTCAACATCTGGAAATCAATAAATGTAATTCATCATATCAATGGACTTAAGGTTAAGAATCATACAATAATTTTGAAAGATGCTGAGAAAGCATTTGACAAAATACAACCCTGTTTTATGCTCAAAACACTAGAAAAAATAGGGATGGTAGGAACATACCTCAACATTGTAAAGGCTATTTATGCTAAGCCCACTGCCAGCATCATTCTTTTTTTTTTATTTAATTTTTTGATTCATTGAACACAAATGGAGTACAGCAATTGTTTTTCTGGTTGTACACAAAGTAGAGTCACCCCATTTGTGCATTCATACATGTACACAGGGCAATGATGTCTGCCACACATACTGTTATCATTCTTACCCCCCAACCGCAACCCCACCGCTCCCTTCCCTCTATGCTCTCTATTCTTTCTCCATTCTTGCCATCATTCCACCCCACATTATGCATCATCATTCACTTATCAGAGAGACCATTCGGCCTTTGGATTTTT
>JAJEJO010005051.1:60059-91640 GCA_020662805.1 Glaucomys volans | reverse complement strand
CTTTACTTCCTAAAAATTATTTATCTTACATATACTTCAAATGTGTTCTCAAGTCTGTTACTAGTTTTTATAATTTGTCAGATATATTGGGTTATATAAAAATATGTGTCGTGTACTCAAATGTGTCTGTCTGTTGCTTTATAATGCCTTCATTTTGTGACTTGCTAAACTCATCCTAAAGTTGTGAACAAGTTTTCTTCTAGTAATTTTTAAACTTTTGTGTATTATATACAGTGTCTGAAATTTGTTTATGGTTAAATGCAGAGATGTACCCATTTTTTCCAAGATGAATATCCAAATTTTACCAAATCATCCTTAGACTTAATTCATATGCTTAATTCATTAATGCCAATTTATATATAGTGAAACATTGACAGACCTATTGCCTCCACCATAATCAAAATATGGAACAATTTAATCTCACCAAAAATACCCCAGGTTTCCCTTTACACTCCAGTCCTCTGAAAAGAACATTAAGCCCATGGAAATCCTTAATCTCATTACCGTTCATAAAATGCTTTCTACTTCCAGCATGTACCAAATGCTATGCACTCTTTTGAGTCTGTCTTCTTTGACTTACCTTCTGAATCTGAGGCTTATTCATGTTATATTGTGTGTAAATAGTACATTCCTTTTTATTACAGAGTAATATTACATTTTATTGATGTGCCAAAGTTTATTTGTCAATTCTTTGGTTAACAAACATTTAGATATGTTTAATTTGTAGGTAATTATGAATGAAGTGTCTATACATATTAGAATAGGGGTTTTGTCTACTGATTTTGATTTTCTTGGGAACCAAGTTGTCAGATTATTGGGCTGTATGTCCATGTTTTAATTTTATAAAAGATCCTAATAAAATTCTACAATTTATATTGTTCCATATGACTTTTTTAAATTAAGTATTTTAAACATTTTTTTGGAGTTGTAGGTGAACAGTATGCCTTTATTTTATTTGTTGTTGTTTTATTTTTAATGCAGTGCTAAGGATTGAACCCAGTACCTCACATGTGCTAGGCAAGCACTCTGCCACTGAGCTACAGAACCGGTCCTTAATTAATTTTTAAAACTGATACATAATAGCATAAAAATCGTTCATATTAGTGAGATATCATGTGGCATTTTGATACGTATATACATGTGTAATGTTTGCACTATGTTAATGTCGTACAGTGTTTGCCTTTCCGCACCTGGTGCACTCCAGGAGCAGTGATCTCCAGTTCTATCCATGTGTTATCTCAATGACAGAACTTCATTCTTTTTTAATATTCCATCATGTATATGCACCACATTTTCTTTATCCAATCATTACTTGGCCTCCACTCAGATTCTGTCAATTTCTTGGCTCTTGTGAATAGTGCTACAATGAACATGAGAGTGTAGATGTCTTCAACCTACTGATTTCACTTCCTTTGGATATGTACTCAGCAGTGTGATTACTGGGTCATATGGAAGTTCTATTTTTAATTTTGTGAGAAATCACTACACTGTTTTCCATAATGGTTAGACTAATTTATATTCTCACCAAGAGTTTCCTAGGATTCTTTTTTCTCTACATCTTTACCAGTACTTGTAATCCTTAGTATTTTTGAGAAAATCCATTTCTACTGGGTTGAAATGATATTCCATTGCAGTTCTGGTTTTCATATTTCTGACAATTAGTGATGATGAGCATTTTTAGGTGCCTATAAGCCACTTTCAGGTCTTCTTTTGAGAAATGTCTATTTCAATCTATTCTCTTTTTTAATCAAGTTACTTATTTGTTTAAAGCTACTGAATTTTTTTGAATTTCTTTTATATTCTGTCAGATATATAGCTTTAAAACATTCTCTCTCATTCTATAGGTTGTCTCTTCACTGTTATTTTCTTTTTTGTACAACATACTTTTAATGTGATGTAATTTCATTTGTCGATTTTTGCTTTTGGTTGTTGTGCTTTTGGGGTCTCAGAAAAAAATCTTTGCCCATTCTAAGGCCCTGAAGCACTTTTTCTATGGTTTCTTCTAGTAGTTTCATAGTTGCAGGTCTTACATTTAAGTCTTTGATTTATTTTGAGTTGATTTTTGCAACTGATGAGAGTTAAGCATCAAGTTTCATATGTGGATATACAACTTTTTCATCACCACTTATTTAAAAGACTGTCCTTTCTCCAATGTATGTTCTTAGCACCACTGTTAAAAATCAGTTGGCTTAATATGCATGAATTTACTTCTAGACTTGTAGTTTGCTCCATTGGTCTATGATATGACTTTTTACAATATTTATTAATTTTTAATCATTTGCACAGTTTGAATCTAATTAAGGAAATCTTTGATGATCTTATCAATTATTTTTCTCCTATGATTTCTTCTAGAAGATTATTAGCTTTAGCTTTAGTGTTTAAATCCATAACCCATTTGGGATACCATGAGCATCATAATTTCCCTTGCATGCCAGGAATATGTTCCCAGACTTCCAGAGAATATCTAAAATTAGGTAGAGTACTGAGCCCTATAATTTAATGCCTTCTCAGTTTATCTAAGCACTTATCACACACTGTGTTTGAGATATAACAGCAAACCTTGCAATAATTTCTTTAATCACAATTTCATTACTATAGGATCCATTCTTACCACAGATCTCAGTGACCTCAGTGACCTCAGATATAATTTTTTATTCTTTTATTAGTAGTTAACTTTTGCCTTTTCATTTCAAAGAAGCACATACACCTTTTCTTTGGCATATACAAATTGCAGCATTATCATGATTTGGGGCCAGTATTAAACAAAATAAAATAAAATAAGGATTACTAAAACAAAAGCACTGCAGTACTACAACAGTTGATGTGTTAATTCAGACAGCGAGTAAATGACTAATGGGAAGGCAGCATATACAGAATGGATACACTGGACAAAAGAATAATTAATGTCCCAGACAAGACAGAGAAGATCAGCACAAGATTTTATCATGCTATTCAGAACACAGTACAAGGTGCAATTCAAAATTTATAAATTCTTAATATCAGGAATTTTCCATTTAATATTTTTGGATTGTGGTTGAATACAAGTAACCAAGACTACAAAAAACCAAACTCCCAGATAAGGAAGGACTGCTGTAGTGAAATTTTTTATTTTGGGTGAGGTAATGCTTATGCTTCCTTTTTTAAACAAATCAAAATAAAACGTGTCTATCATACACATTGTGAGGATGTCTGAAGGTATTCCAGTAAAATAGATCTATTCTGTGTCTTGATTGTGATAGTGGTCACATAAGAATTCACATCTGTTAAAATTGGGTAGAGCTCAATGCATACATGAGTCACCACCACAAGAATTCAATCAAAACTGACAAAATCTGAAGGGTGAATGGAAGGTATCAATGTCAATATTCTAGTCATAATAGTGTTCTACAGTTTCATGTTACCATTGGAGGAAAACTTGGGAAATGGTATATGAGCATTTTCTGTATTGTTTCTTACATGTGAATCTATAATTGTCACAAAAATATAAAGAAAAAATCCGTGAAAACATTTTAAAATTGTAATTTGGCACAAAAATAGCTGGAAATTTCTGAATTGTTGAAATGAAAACCAGGGAATATATGAAGAAATTATGGGTTTTATCTATGACATCATGATAGATATATATACAACAGTAGAATGAAACAAAATTTTCAAATCAAGACCTTTTAAGTAAATAGGCAACTATTAGAGAATAAATTGTTACTGATCTTCTCAGTTACCTCATTTACTAGAGCAAACTATTTCATCTAAGTATAATGACCCAAAAGGAAGAGTGCAGGGTGCAGAGGTCAGTAGGAATTAGTTAATACTTTCATAAAGCAGGCTAATGACCAGTTAAATTCTATAAGACAAGATATTTACTCCAACTCTTCATGCAGCATTGGTTTGATTATCTGATTCTCCAGTCAATTAGTTCAAACAACCTATTCAGTAAAAGCTATTAAGTCAGTTATGCATGTAAATGAAATGGATAAAAATCAGTTGCAACAGAAAAGTAATTATGTGATTAATTAATAGGGTTCTATCTCACTTGCAATGATTAAGACTCATAATCATTTTTAGCCAAATCTTCTTTCTTGAACTCCATAAAGTACCTGGGAAAATGATAGTGTGGTAAATTTCCATGATTGTTTTTTCAAATGTACTTATAACCATATCCAAAGGGCTGTTACATGAGGGCAAATACCTACTGAATACAAAATAAATGTTCTATTTGGACACATTCAAAGATGAAGCATCTCTTTTGATGATGGTGGGCTCTCTCTGGATGTCTTCAAACAAAGCAGGACATAAATTTTATCTACAATCTACAAACACATAGATTACATTAAAAATTTATTTCATAACTGATACCTCTTTGAAGACACACATTTAAATCTGAATGACTAAGTAATCATTTAGCAATTCTAGCTCCAAATTACACTGGAAAGTGAAAATAAAACAAAAAAAAAAGAAGAGGCTTAGGTTTAGATATTATTGATGCAAATCAGAACAGAGGCTAGGTAACCTGGAACCATCAATAAAGGTGTTATTGTTTTTTAATTGAATATGAACATATATTAGGACTTCATTTTATATAAAAACAAGTAATAAATGGCTTTTAGCATTTTTCATACTTATTTCTTCTGTTTTTGTTTCACTATTAATTGCTCCTCTGCCAAATTCTGGACTAGAAACTTTACACATAACCTCATTTAATTCTCATAGCACATCTTCTGTGTGTCTATTTTTCTTCAAATTGATAAGAAAATGAGGCACAGAGATGACTTTCCCAACATGGCGTAGTAAGTAGAAAGAGGACATAGGGTTGTTGTTTCGTCATACCATGCTATGAAAAGCAGGACTACAAAACACTTTAAAAAAATAGTTTTTTAGTTGCAAATGGACACAATGCCTTTATTTTATTCATTTATTTTTATGCAGCACTGAGGATCAAACCCAGAGCTTCACACATGCTAGGCAAGTGCTCTACCACTGAGCTACAGCCTCAGCCCTGCAAAACACTTTTGTTGTATAATATTTAGTAAATTTGAAGGTGTAAGCATTCTACATTGTCGGGGTGCCCACTGGCCAGGGCGGGCGGCACAATCAGGGTGGCTGGCGACCCCCGCGCCCCGGTGCGGAGGCACGCACCCGGCCCCTCCGAAGGAGATGCCTCTGGGCCGATCCTGGAGCCCCGGAGCAAAGGCGCGCACCCGGCCCCTTCCATAGAGGTGCCTCCGGCCGAAGAGGCGGTGGCATAGCGGCTGGAGGAGGCAGCTGCTGCACAGCCACAACGGGGCCTTGGAAAGCACCCGCTGGAGCCATGCTGACATGGACAGCTCCCGCCCCCCAACCTTCCGGAGGGTGGGTGGATTTGCCCACAGGATGTCCATGTCGGGCCAGGCCCGAGGCCACATGAGGAGGCGGGCGGGCCCAGACCCCCTCCTCACTTCTCACCCGCCACGCTGGCCTGTCAGGGTGCCCGGGCCCCAGGCTAATGCGGAAGTCTTCGCCATTGGCCAAGACTTCTGCATGCTCAGTGCATGATCACTGAGTACCTGGGCTCAGTGCAGCTTGCAGTCCACGAGCTAACCTCGTGGACAGCTCCCTGATTGGTTGCTCTTGCACATATATACTGCACTACTTCCCTGGGGGGAGTGAGAAGAAGAAAGATCCTCTAACGAGATGGCCATCGTGTAAATAAAGCTTCTGACCAGCCTACGTGTCGCGTCTCACTGCGGGCAGGGATTCGTGATACTACATCTTCAAACTTTCCATGTGAACTCTATTTTTGTGTGATATATAAACAACTACCTTGATAATTAATTGAAATAAACAAAAAAAATTCTTTCTTATCATATGGTAGAAAACTATAGAGCCCTTAAATATATTCAGCTTCTCTCCCTCTCTCTCCCTCATCCTCTTCTCTCTTCCACCCTCCTCTAGTTCCTTTCCTGAGATAAATTTGTGTTCCCTTTTGCAAATTACTCAGAATGCTTGCAGATAAAAATGAATTTTAATGAAAAGGAATCTAAAGACCAATAAAATAAAAGTCCAGGTATCTATGACAACATCAACCAAACAGAGCTTAATTCTAAATGTAAGAATGTGATGATGTGAGAGATCTACTTAAACATGTTTACAAATTGCAAATAGAAATAAAACCCTGCCAAAGAAAAAAATCCCTTCAGATGATGTACTCAAAAACAAAGGATGAAATTAAATGATGGAGAAAGGCAATGGGCAGAGCGAGACAAGAGGAGAAGGCTGCGTAGAGGGCCCTAAATGAAGGACTCGCTTTCCCACCTAGGCACACTTTGATGTCCCCTCACGTCTTCTTAAACTCTGTAAATCTGCCAAAAGCTCTAGTGCTTTGTTGAATGCTTTAAGGCAGTTTCCAGCAGTCAGAACACAAGATTATGGTTATTAGTCCTTGGTTTTCCAGGAGTGAGTTGATCACTTCCAGGAGCCAAATAAAAAAATATCTCAGTGCTTCATCAATGACTATAAACACTTTTTTTTTTTGCTTTCTATATTCTCATTTAGTAAAATGCAATGAATAGTCTTCAGAATAAATTTTGAAATACAAATAAAAAATTTCTTCCTAAAGAGCTCCTGTCCTGTGCCAATGCCATGCTCCTCACTCCATGCTCCTTCTCATGTCCAAAGTTTAGGTAACAAATGTGATGAAAATGATATTTCTGGCATCCTTTCTCTCCATGGCATTTGACAGGTTGTGGAAGGTGAGGTATTTACTTATTTTGCCAGGTCCTTAATTTGTTCAGGTCTATTAATGAGACCTCACCTTTTGTAAATTACAAGTGCTTTGCATTCAGTTTACATTTTTTGGTTTTTATGATACACCTGGGAAGGAATCAAGCGAGGCTTACCTGCACTAGTTTATTCAATTGGAAAAACAATGCTCAAAGAGAATTACTGACATACAGAGCATGTAAGAGTGATATTAGAGTTATAAACAAAAAAAGAGATTCCTTCACATAACAATATTCTATGATAACACCTTTTCCCCCAGAGGAATCTTGTGGTTGGCAAAATAGTGCTGCTTTGAAGATATTCACTTATAGTCTTTGCAATCTGTGAATATAGTACTTCCATAGTAGAAGAACTTTGCAGATATCAGTAAGTTCAGACTCTTGAAAACAGAAATAAACCCTGCATTACCTGAAAAATCTCAATGTAATTACAAGGATTCTTAGCAAAAGAATCAAAAGAATCAAAGTCAAAGAAGATGTGACAACAGAAGCTGAGAGCTGAGTGATGTGGGGCCACCAGTCATGGAATGAAGGCAGCCCTCACACATTGGAAAAGGTGAGGAAACTGATTCTCCCCTAGGGTTTCCAGAACACTTTCCAGCTGACACTTGGAGGTTAGTCCAGTGTGGCTCATTTTAGACTTCTTACCTCTAGACTTCTCACCTCTAGACTTCTCACCTCTAGAGATAAACTTGTTTTGTTTTATAGCATAATTTTTAAATAATTTATTATACCATAGGAAACTCATGCAATGCTTTTGGGATCATAATTTTTGTAAAGAAATATCTCAACAAAAATTTATCTCCAGCACCGTATTAGGAGTAGGAATTTACCCCTCAAAAGAAAACCATGCAGAAATCAAAATTAACAATTTCAGATTCTTGCTTTGTTGTTTTATTGAGTTTTTCTTTCTCTTGTCAATTTTTGGTTTTAAATAAAATATTTTGTTTCATAAATAATAAATAAGGAATGTGCTTCTCACATTCTTCCCTAACATCTCTTCATGTGGGATCTGAAGAGACTTATTGGTGAGTTCTCTGGGTGAGAAGTTTTCATTTCATATTGTCACACTCACACAAATTAAAATGTTTCTTAAACTCTTCGTATAGTTTCTTTATGGATTTCCATTACATTCTATGCATGAAATTAATCTAGCCAGTGAGAATAATAGTGGTTATATATGTCTAAGATGTCCTAATAAAGTGTTATTCCCTGAATTTATGTCACATCTCCTTTGCTCCTAATACAACATGTTGGTAGCACAAATACTTGAGCAATTTTCTGACTTCAAGGACAGGTGTCATGTCTGAGGTCTACATCAGTTCAATTGTAAAAAGTCTCTCAATTGACGATTATAAGGAACTCTTAAATGGTTCCTAGAGAGTAGGGCCTGTATCAGACTTATCCTATCCCAAACTGATGAACTCAAATTTTTGCTATAAAAGTAAATGCTGGTGGAAATGGATCATGGAGCCAATCTTTGGATGTGTGAGTAAGTCCACATTCTATTCACTGTGTACTGAAAGAGAACACTTTTAATTTCCTCAAAAAATTTCAAAGAAGAATGAGAAAGAATGTATTTCACATCTATAATTTTCATATTAATGTATTCAAATGACAGTTAAAATTCTTAAGTTCAATTCTTTCTTTGTCAGTCACCAAGAAACTGCTTGTTTTATTTTTAAAGACATTCAAGTATTTATAAAAAGCAGTGTTTATTACTAACACATAATTGTGTATATCCTTCTAACATTTAGAGAAAAACTCACTGCTAAATTATCATATCTGTTTCATGCTGTTTACCTTCACTTGTCTTCTGTGCTTTTATGAGCTCATTGAGTACTGTAAATCAAAGTACTTAAATAGTCTTACAAATATCCACTCGCCTACTCATCCGGAATTCATTATTATTTATATTGAGAGAACAAAGAAGCCTTAGATTTCATTGACATTATGATTTATAATCCCTAGGGGGCTGATGGAGATTACAATAATTTATTTACTGTACAGCATTTTTTTCAATGCAGACTTCAACATTTTTGTAGTTAATACCTCCTGCTTTTTATTCTAGCAACGGTCTTTAGAAACTTTAGATGAATGACTAAAAGAAAATTGCTTGTCTACTTACTGCCAATCTTCTCATTTTGCCACCCCTAGATTGAAAGGGTTATTTTTTTATTAACCCCATTTGCATATGACTCCTGGAAATGATCCTGATTATATAATCAACAGTGTGAGAACTTCTGGGCTGGGGTATGGCTCAGTGGTAGAGCACTTGCCTAGCAGGTGTGAGGCACTGAGTTTGATTCTCAGCACCACATATAAATAAATAAAAATAAAGGTCCATTGACAAAAATTGTTTTTTAAAAAAAGGTGTTAGAATTTCAATATTGAGGTCATATAATATTAACACAATGTGTTGAAAAATACACACTTCCAAAAATTTATTGTAACATTGATGGCAAATCCAACTCTATTTGTTGCTGAGGGTTATCAGAGAGTAAACAATGATAAAAATCATAATTTCAGCAACTATTATAAGTCCAATAATTAAGAATCTTGACTTTCTACTTTGTGATTTTTCATGAAATTGGGTAATTATATTTCTGGCAGATTTTTTTTTTCTAAATTGGACATAGTACAGTGTGAGAAGCCATCCTTATCTGGAAGAATCATACAGTTCCCCATCTAGTTTCCCTGAGAGAATGGCTCCCCTAACTCCACCCTGTCCTGTCCATCACAGACAAAGCTCCTCCCAGTCTTGGCCCTCTTTACCTGTGTATCTATAAATAAAAGAGAGTTGGCGTACTCAAGGTTGTTGTTGTTAGAGGCCAGAGCTGATAAGGCCAGACCCGTCACACCCCCTCTCATTTTAATAAAGAGTATTAGCTCTTGTGTGTTTATTGATTAGATAAATTTATGGGTAACTGATGGATAAACAGCCAACATTATCCTCCAGCTGTTAACCATTTTCTCATCCATGCAGGACATGGCTGAGGGACCCCCACAGTACAGTAATTCAAGAATGATCCAAAAGCATAAAAACTGAGCCATACAGTGGCACACACCTGTAATGCCAACAGCCTAGGAGGCTGAGGCAGGAGGATCACAAATTCAAGATCAGCCTCAGCAATTTAGGGAGTTCCTATGCAATTTAGGGAGATTCTGTCTCAAAAAACAAAAAGTTGTGTGTGTGTGTGTGTGTGTGTGTGTGTATAGCTCAGTTGTTAAGGTTTAATCCCTTGTACCACAAAAAAAGTCTATTGACTATGTAATTCGAATGCACACTTCTTACTTATTAATATATAAGCTATCTTATTGCAAATAGGTTATCAATAAAATTGTTTATTAGAATAATTGGAGTTAAACAGATGCCTCAATTAACTTGATGTACCAGACAACATGTTCTCTGGCCTGGTCTACTCAAATTAAGGCTTAAATTTGCATTTTAACTTTCAAATGAGAAGGTAAATGCAAATAAATTTGATTAGCTATTAGTATAAATTCCTCATGCCTAATGTTATATAATTTAGGAAGTAAATCTATAAAAACTCATTGTGTATGTATATGACATTAATTTCTCCATCGTTTATGCATTTTGAACTTATAGGTTGAGTCTACATAGAATATAAAATTTGTCATTACTTATGTACTTATTTCTAGAAGGTTTTAAATATCTATAGCACTCTACAATATATAGTTTACTTATACAATTTTTCCAAACTGTTAGTTGTACAATAAAAAAAGATAATTAAAAAAATTTAGTTAGCAATTAGGCAAATGTAACTATACAATTTTAGAAGGACATGAACTTTATTGGAAAGATGGACATCATCAAAAGATAGTGCAAGCAACACAAAAATAATGATTAATGAACAAAAAAGTTGTCAAGATGAACTGTTTAAAAATTACAGTCTTTGGAAAAGACTCCTTTAATTGAATCAAAGGGCAAAAGACTAAGAAAATACTTGGAAAACAATGTCTGATTGAGAACTTGCAATTTAAATTTTAAAAAGAAAAATTAAATCTCAACAATAAGAGAACAAATAACTCAAATGAAAACTGGGCAAAAGACTTGGACAGATACCCTTCAGAGAAGATTGACAGATGGTACATAATCATATGATTAAGTAATTAATGTTATTTGTCGTTGGGAAATTTCAAATTAAACACCAATGAAAGAGCAGTATGTCTATCAGAATGGTGACCATCCAACAAATTGACAACACCAAATTCTTGTAATTATGTAAAGCAATGGAAATTTTCATTTATTGCTGATGGGAATGCAAAATAGGAAGACAGTTTGACAGTTTCTTACAAATCTAAAAACTTGTTTTGCCATGTGATCCAGCAATAACACTCTGAGGCATTGACTTCAAAACTCAAATCAATCATAATTATACAAATGAATATTTTTAGCAGGTTTTGTTTTTCAGAATCATCACAACTAGAAGCAATAAAGATGTTCTTTAGTAGGTGAATGGATAAATTGTAGTACTTCTGCATAATGGAAAATATTCAGTAATAAAAAGAAATGAGCTTTCAAGCCACGAGAGGACTAACCTGAAGCTTCAATGCATATACATGTCTGAGTGAAAAAAAAATAAAAAGCCAGTTTGGAAAGGGGATTCACTACATGATCCCAATTACCTGTCATTATTGAAAAGAAAAAAAGTAACTATGGAAATGATTAAATCTTCAGGGTTTGCCAAGAATTCAGGAGCATGAAGGAAGAGTCGAACAGGTGAAGCACAGGAGATTTCTAAGAGAAATGAGCTATACTGTATGATACAGCAAAGATGATATGTGACATTAGTATTTGTAAAACCCTTAAAATTTTATAACAAAAACATTGAAACTTACTAAATGAATGTGAATTATAAAAATATTTAGGAGTAGAAACGATCTGAAGATAGAATAGTATGACAAAAGAATCTATCTGTATTAAACACTCAAGAAATAACACTGCTGAAGAAAGTTGGGGGAGAATAAAGTTGTTGACTTTAGTAAGTTTTGAAATGAGTAATTTCCAATAACAGAGATAAAAATAACTGAACATAAGCACTGTACTCAGTGAATTTGTAAATAAGTGGCTTCTGTAAAACCAGAGGCAAAATAAATGAAAATCAGTTGCTGATAAAGTTGCTTCTCATACAGGTATAATCAGTGTTATAATTCTAGTTAAAATTATAATAGGAAATTAAATAAACAGATTGAAGATGGAGGGAGCCAGGTTTCCTTCTATTGGTGTAGGAATCTACAGATAAGCAGAGGGAAGTGCTGTTATTAGCATTATTAATGTGGTAGCAAATTAGAGTCTGAAACATTGCTATGAACTAATTTTTACCTTAACATAAATCCTGCTGGATACTTGCACATGTGTTTGTAGATTTTTGAATATAAACAAAATCTATGTTCATATTCACATATATATTTCCTTACTTTTTCAGCTGAAAGAATATAGAAGCAATGGCATTCCATTAGCAGTGAGCACATTCAGCATTCAGACCTTGTTTATTAATACCATTTAATAAAAGAAACCAAGCTGTCCTGACAAATTAACTAATATAGGTCAGGGCAGAAGACATACAAAATGAGTCTGTTAAGCCTTCCACAGCAAAAAAAAAATAAGGATGCACGAACACACACACACACACACACACACACACCACATAGAGAGAGAGAGAGGAAAATAGGAGTACGTTAAAGGGACCCAAGAGCCAACTGATGGATTCTTCAATGGCTAAAGTTAAAACAATTTGAAAAGCTAACAAATAATGTAGTACTAGCTAATAAACTTTGGTATAAAATAAATATTCATAAATCTACACAAATAAATACATGAATCAAGAAATACATGAAATTTGCACAAGAGACATTTCTTCCTTGGAGAATTATAAATATTTTATGTAGATTCTCTGCCTTCCCAAAGGGATCATCATTCCCTATTTCCTGAGAGTGGGTTGTGCATAGAGACCTCCCTTCAAAGAGTTCAGTATGGACAGGAGGAGAGGGGAAGCAGAGTAAACTTACAGTGAAAAATCTACCAAAAGACTATCTGAGCTGTATCATTAAAGTCAATATCAACAATGAAAAATCATTTTAACAATGCTTTTGATATGATGTGATTAAAATGGTGATTCACCTCAGTGATATTCCAAAAAAGCCCATGACCCCAGTCTAGTTGTGAGGAATGCATTAGATAACTTCCAACAAAGCATCATCCTACAAAACACCTGATCCATTTTCCTCAAAATGTCAGCATCATCAAAAGCAAGGAAAGTCACAGAAACTTACACAATCAGAAGGAGCCCAGAGAAACAGGATGACTGAATGTAGCATGCTATCCTGGATGGGATCTTATAACTCATAAATCACATAAAAAATTAAAAAATTAATAAATTTTCAACTTTAATTAATAGCAATACATGTTTATTTTTGTAAAAATTTACCAGGTACATTGTTAACATGGAAAATTGACATGGTATGGGGTTTATGGAAAATTTTTGCAACATTTTATCGGTATTTCTGTAAACTTACAATTTTTGTAAGAATTAATATAAATTTTTAAATGGTAATACTGGAAAAGGTAAAGAAGAGAAAAAAAAACAGAAAAATATCGTTTCTGATAAAATAATGTAGAAATATTTGTAGAGTCATTTAAACCTTTGGAGACACTGTATTGCAATGATTTAAGATAAATGGCTCAAAATTTTTAATGTATACTGTATATAATATTTCTCATAATCAATACACAGGACATTGACTAAAATGTTGACAGTTAGATGTTTATAAAAATAATACAAATACTAATTTTTGTTGAATTCAATCATGTAAACAACTACTATAATGATAGATATTTCCATATATGAAGAAATTCTTATCACTAAGAATTATTTTTGATCAGTAGAAAAAAGAGTTCACTAAAATGACATTCAAAATTAAGAATATTTATAATTGTGTTAATTTGATATTTGGGGGAATAAATATCATCCCTTTTACATATTCATAAAGTGAAATATTTAGAATTTTCATATAATTTAAGTAGCTTATGAAAATTACATGTGTCTGTGATATATAGGCTATAGGTTTTCCTTACTTAAAAAATTCTGAAAAAAAAAAAGAAAAAAACAGAGAGAGACAGCTTCAGTATAGCACTGACTGATATTCAGAAGCTGGCAGGACAGGGCTAGGTCATTTTATTCTCCTATTAGAAAACAATTTCATAGAATATCAAATACATACAAGGTTACTCTGAGAGCACATTCAAAGAAGACAAAGCAAGGACACTTCATAGTTTTTGCTAAGAACAAAAAAACAAGGTCTCTGGACAAAAAAACAAACATCCATACTCTTGTTAAATGAGTAGCAGCCATTACTTTATCAAATCATAATGTGAGTCCTTGCTTCCTTGGACCCTCCCTCATATCATTGTGATAAAATCTAAATCCCATAATAGCTTCCTTTTAACACCCTCTTATTAGACAGTCCACATTTCACATGCTGTTTGTTCTCCCTCACTGCAGGAAGCAATAAATACAACTTGTTCAACTGCCAGCTCATTCCTGGAGGTCTTTAGCTACAGGTCGTTGCCAGAAATCAAGATAGTCATATCACAAGACAGACAACCTTTAAATTTCAGAAGATCTGAACAGCAAATGCCCTCTGTAAATTACTTAAACCTGGGAAAATGTCACTTCAGCCACCACGCTAGTCCTTTAATAGCAATAAAGTAATTGCTTACTGCTCAATAGGGTGTATCATAGTAAACATCATCTTTTTGGTAATTGAAGAGAGTATCGCCATTTATTGCCATTTTGGCTAACCACTTGGCCAGGATCTTCCAAACTACTAAGCTCCTCTTGTCTTCTCCCTCTGTCTGGCTTCTCACTGCTTCTTGCTGTTTATAAATTTTTTTTTTTTTTCAGAAAGCAGGACCCCATGCAGGGTTCTAAAGATAAACCAGAGTCTGAAAATTCTGAGTGTTTATAAATTCTATACATTGGAAATCTGACTAGTTCTGTGTAATTTTCTCAGTCTAAGCTGCACTCTAACTTCACTTCCTTAGACTGCCATGATGGCATCAAGAAAAATAAACAGAACAGAACTCGATGCCTCTAACTGCTTGAAAAAAAAAAAACAAAAAAAAACTAAACTAAATAGTGAGGGCCAGTAGAGGATAGATAGTAAATATTCTGCTTTCAGAACTGGTACTACTGCAGATTGAAAAACACAACTGACAGTACTAGTCTGAGAGCCACATATTATTAGGCTAAGATCTCAAAAATCAGAGTCACTACCCCAAACAAATGATGGCAGGTATGGTTATTGACAGCTATATTAATATTTCAGTGTCCATTAGATTTTATGGCTGTATTGACAGTCCTGAGAGTAGGTGCAACATACAAATGCATTACAATAATTAGCACAAACTTATATTTTAACTTTGGATTTATTTTCGATCTTCTAGTTTTTTGTCTTATTTGCCATTTCAATTCCCCTTGCTCTGAGTATGGTTTTTTTGTTTCTTTGTTCTTTAATCTCTGTGTAATTCCAAGGAATTGGAAATATGAAACTCTATATATTCCTGCGGCTGCTTAGATTAGAAACTAAACATAATCTAGCTTTTGTTATACAGCTTCTTTTTGCTCCATGCTCAGAATCCTTACTGTGCCACTGTCTCCTAAACACAGTATCACCTAGAGAGACCAGAGCAAGGGCCAGAAAGTATTTCACTTCTCTAGAAGGAAATTTTGGAAACAAGTCAAATTGATTTTCTTCCCAGATTTATGTAGGTCATAGAGTTATATTGTCTTCAAATATCAGGATGGTTATTGCAAGAAATGTCAAAAAAAAAAAAAAGAAAAGAAAGCAGGGTTTAGAGGAGATTTTGACCAGATTGAGGAAATTAGCCAGATCAATAGTCATAAAACCATGCCTTGGGAAGCTTGCACCGTCTTGCTACAGGGTATGATTGTTTCTTTCTTTTAAAGGAGAGCTTCTATACTTTCTGTTTTATTATCAGAGTTCCATATACAATTTTATTTGAAAATAAATAAGAACTCTGCTGGTAAAATAAACTTATAACTCACTGGACCAGATGACATTGAAAGTGCCCTTTCATTCCAATAACTTGATTGTAAGATCTAAAGCACAATACAACCAGATACAGTAAAAAAAAAAAAAAAAAAAAAAAAAAAAAAAAAAGAAAGATTACCATTATTCTCTAATTATGTTTTAATAACTGCTCATTGCATTATTACAATCTCATACTGAAAAGTTAATAGAGTTTTGCAATTAAATGGCAAATGCATTACTTAAGGTAAAGAAGGCTTCGGTTGGAGCATGCTTATGTATCAGGTGATCGATGAAGATAAGCAAAAGGTCCCTGCGTCTGTAGAGCACAAAAATGATTACCAGAATGTATGCATCTCAAAAGCCCTCAATTTATGACTTAAGATATCCTTTCTAAATATCTGAAAGGCCTGTGGTAAAGATTTTCTCCCACTCTGTAGGCTCTCTCTTCATGTTATTGTTTCTTTTGCTGAGAAAAAGCTTTTTAGTATGAATCTATCCCATTTATTAATTCTTGATTTTATTGCTTACATTTTGGGAGTCTTATTAAGGAATTCCAGCCCCAAGCTGACATGTTAAAGATTTGTGCCTACTTTTTCTTCCATTTGGTGCAGGTTAACTGGTCCAATTCCTAGTTCCTTGATCCATTTTGAGTTGAGTTTTGTGCAGGGTGAGAGAGAAGGGTTTAATTTCATTCTGTTGCATATGGATTTCCAGCTTTCCGAGTACCATTTGTTGAACAAGCTATCTTTTCTCCATTGTATATTTTTGGCACCTTTGTCCAGTATGAGATAACTGTAATTCTGTGTCTTCTAGTCTGTACCATTCGTCTACCTGCCTATTTTGGTGCCAATACCATGACATTTTTGTTAATATTGCTTTGTAATATAGTTTGAAGTCTGGTATTGTGATATCTACTGCTTCATTCTTCCTGCTAAAGATTGCTTTGGTTATTCTGGCTCTCTTATTTTTCCAAATGAATTTCATGATTGCTTTCCCTATTTTTATGAGGCACATCATTGGGATTTTAATTGGAATGGCATTGATCTGTATAGAGTTTTTGGTAGTATGGCCATTTTGACAATATTAATTCTGTGATCAATTGTATCTCTTCCTCTGTAAAATATCTGTTCAGTTCCTTTGCCCATTTTTTGATTAGGTTGTCCTTTTTTTTTTTGGTGTTAAGTGTTTGAGTTCCTTATATAGCCTGGAGATTGTACTCTACCTTAGGTATGTGAGGTAAGATTTTCTCCCATTCTGTAGACTCTTTCTGCACTTACTTTGCATAATAATCAACTCAAAGTGGATCAAAGATTTACACACTAGACCAGAGATCCTGCAACTAATAGAAAAAAAAGTAGGCCCAAAACTTCATCTTGTCAATTTAGGACTTAACTTCCTTAACAAGACTCCTTAAGTGCAAGAAGTAAAATCAAGAATCAATAAATGGGATGGATTCAAACTTATTGTGGTTTTGATTTAATTCCCCTCACTATTATTGATTTAGACACCTTTTGATGTACATATTAGCTATCTGAAGTTCTTATTTGGAAAAATGCCTATTCAAGTCTTTTGTCCATTGTTTAATAGGGTTATTGGTTCTCTTGCTATTGAGTTGTCTGAGTTGTCTAATATATTTTGGGTATTAATCCCTTATCACTTATATGGTTTGCAAATATTTTCTACAGATTGTTTTTCTTTTTTTTGTTCTTTTTTTAAAATTTTGATTTATTATATACAAATGGGGTATAACTTTCATTTCTCTGATTGTACATGAAGTAGAGTCACACCATTTGCATGATGATACATGTACATAGGGTAATGATGTTTGCCTCATTCTGTTATTTTTCCTTCCCCCAACCCATTCCCCACTCCTCATTTTCCTCTATACAATCCATTCTTCCTCTATTCTCCCCCCTCCCGTTATGTATGATCATCCATTTATTGGAGAAATCATTTGGCCTTTGGATTTTGGGGATTGGCTTATTTCACTTAGCATGATATTCTCCAACTCCATCCATTTACCTGCAAAATCCAGGTTGTTTTCAATTTGTTGATTGCTTTCTGTGCTGCACACAAGCTTATTAGTTTGATGATGCCCCAATTGATTATTTTTGCCTATGCTTTTGCTGTCTTCAAATAATCATTGCCAAGACCAACGTTTAAGAGCTTGTTGCCTATGTTTTCTCCTAGGAGTTTTGTGGTTTCTGGTCTATATTATGTTTTAATCCATTTTGAGTTCATTAGTGTTTGTAGAAGTTCAAGGTCCTATTTCATTATTTTGCATGTGGACATATGCTTTTCCCACACCACTTATTGAAGAACCTATTCCCAATTGCATATTCTTAGCAGTCTTGTCAAAAATCAGTGCACCTTATATGCATGTTTTTTTTTATTTCTGGGCACTGTATATTGGTCTCTGTGTCTGTGTTTATTCAGTGCCACACTGTTTTAGTTACAAAAGCTTTGTGTAGTAGAATTTTAAATAGAAAACATGATGCCTCCAACTTAGATCTTTCTCAGGTTCATTTTGCTCTTTGGGGATATTTTATCATTTCATGCAAATTTTGTTTTTTATATTTCTATTAAAAAAGACATTGGAATTTTAATGGGAATTTCATTGAATTTTTGGGTCACTCTGAGTAGGGTGTGCATTTTAGCAGCCTTACTTCTTTCAATCCAAAAACACAGCACCATGGTGCTTTTCAGACCATCCACATGACTCCTTCATTAGTCAAATTTGCCCAACTTTATCCAACAGATGTGCAAAAGCTGGCAATTGCTATTTTTCTTAAAGTCTAACATACTCTAAATTCCCACCAGGAAACCTGCTGTTTTCTGTGAAAGAAAATCATTTGGTGTTAGAGTTAATTACAATATAGTTTTTGATTCAGCAATTTGACTTTCACATAATTCATGCTAGTTTTATACAATTTTTTATAATGGAAGATGTGATCACAAAATTATTAAGTTAAATAGACATGATAATATCCTAAACATGATACCCATGTAGCCATTACTAATTGTGGGAAACAAGAGCCAACCACTTAATCTCTAAGGAAAGTCTGCTCATTTTTATAAGGGGAACAATAAGAGTAACAGACTCAAGGAACTCTTGAGAAGGTACAGAGACATAATGGGAGCAATGTGTTGACCACAAAAACTAATGCAAATAATATAAATAAATAGTACACATAGGCTTTTACTATTTTATACTTCAATATTCAGACAATACATACAACCACCATGAAACTCAAACACTATTACTCTCTTGGTATATATTATTATTAGTATTATTTAGTTGTTGCTAAATCATTACTAAGTTTTAGTTACACACTATTTAAATATATACAAATGCCAATATGTATATGATATGATACATTATGCACACATACACACATATACATACTTACATATATACCATGCTAGGGATTGAACTCAGGGGCAAGAGCTACAACCGCAGTACTTCTTAGTTTGAGATAGCTTTTCCATAAGTTGCTCAGGGTCTTACTAAGTTGCAGAGGCTGGTCCTTTACTTGAGAACCTCTTGCCTTAGCCTCCTGAGTTGCTGTGGTTAAAGGCATGCAAGTGCCATCATGCCCAGAAAAACAATATATTTTAAATAATTCTACTACAATTATATAGGTTTGTGATTAAAGTGACACATGAATTTAAATTTAAATGGTATTTTCACTACTGTAATTCACTACTGTAATTGTAATATTAATAATCAAGTCAGAATCATTATAGGTAAGTGTACCTTTATAATTACATTTTTTATAAGTACACTTTATAAAGTAGTTAGCTTTAATTTGCAAATGAGTGTTTTTAAATGATTTTGAGTTCTCCTTGAATAGGTAAAAAGCCACATCCTTCTCCAACAATTTTAAATGAAGTATTGGCCACTTTTAAGGTTAATTTGGTCATGTTTCCTTAGTGGCAGGATATATAATAATAAATGCATGTGAATAATGCAACACAAATATTCAAATTATGTGCCATTGATCACAGAGAGTAACCTACACATGTCTACCCCATTGACTTTGATATTGTTCACATACTTGCTTTGATCAATAGAATATATTTATGAACATGAAATGGTGGCAAATCCAAATGAAGAACATTTGCCCACTTGCCTTCCTGATATGCACCATGAAAATAGCATGCTTCCAGTAGCTGCTATTCTTGTCACTTCAGTTTTATAATGAGAGGCACATAGAACCACCCTGAATCCAAACCCAGCCAACTGCAGTCAAACCACAGATAGATTGTCCAATCCACAGGAAGTATAAATGTATTGTCACAGAAACACTTGACTAACAGTGATACCGTTTCTGATATTTATTTATTTATTTATTTATTTATTTATTTATTTATTTTTGTCATACAAAGAACCATTTTTCTCTCAGGATGACATGAAGAAACACAATAAATTTAAAAGTTTAAAAGTGTAAATAGTATCCTATAAAAGAATAAAAACCACTACACATCAAAGAGACGTTTTCCAGGCATCAAGCTCACCATGGGAATTTTAGGAGAAATTTTATAGTTTAGTTTCTTGTTAAAGCACAGGCCTAACTTTCCTCCATAGGAGTGCACTTGGAGGATGACAAGTTCCTGCACTGCTCTCAACAAAGCATACAATGGCAGGGTTGCAATCATGGCAACTGTGCCATGTGTACATTGGAAGTTCACCTACGAAAGCCAAGGTTAGACTTTCTAACTGACAAATTTAAAAATTGTTAACTGAAAAACTCCCTTTTAATTATAGGATCTCTCTTTGTGCAATCATTTTTCCTGGATCTTTTCCCAAGTGTTCCAGTGAGATAGGTGGTCAGATTGTGACTGATGACCAAAATTTTGACACTTTGAAGTGTTTTATATTCATTACTCAACTTCCTGATTGTGAGAGTCATCTAATATACTCAGCAATTTTAGATTCGCTATGTAGTATTCTTGAACATACTCACCAGTACTAACATAGACTACTGAGGGAGGTGGTATAAAACACCATAGACAATCATTTTCCTTTTTTCTCTTTCTTGTATTTCTTCTTTCTTCAACTTCTATCCCTTTTCACATCTTCTGAAACTCTATTTTCTTAAATGTTTAAGATAGCAATCTCTGAAAATTAGACTAAAGACATTGTCATTTAGGTAAGACATTTCATAAATTAAAGAATGCAGTATATATAAATGAAAAGGATTCAGTCACTCTCATCCTAAAATGTACCACTCAGTGAATCACAAGAATATATTAAATACCTAATGTATATATCATATTTTCCTGCTTTCATTTTCAGGGATAATTATCCATGAAGGTGGAATAAATACATTTCATCTTTTAATAGGCCCACAGAACACTATAAAAATCATCATCATCATCATCATCATCATCATCATCATTATCTACATCATTTAATAAGCAATGTGAACCACAACATTGTACATTGTACTAAATATAGTAGTCAGGATCAGTTATTACAGTTAAGTTCTGTAATAGCAAGTGAACACTAAAACATCAAGGACTTAAATAATATCAAAATGTATTCTCATATATGAAGTCAGCGTGCCACTCCGGTCTCTCTTTCCATTTGCTGATGGCTACTCTTCATGGTTTCTGGGATCGTCAAGGCAAAGCAAGAGAGAGAGAAAGATGGAAGAAAGGAAAAACACATCACTTCTGAAGTGCCTCAGATTAGAGGTGACACATTTCCTCTCACATTCCCATTTACCAGACCTGTCACTTGGTGGCACACTAGCTCCAGCTAAGGCTTGCAAATGTTGTCATCCTATCAACAAAGGGTGTCTAAGTATGTCCTAAGAGAAGGGGACCTCAGCAAGGAACCATTCAGGTTCTTGACCACTCTATCATAGTGATGGAGTCCCAGGGTGACACCCTGTACTTGGAGGTCAGAATGTTCCTCTTGGTCAAGAGATCTAGTTGTTAATCACTTGTGGGTACATTGTGTAAGTTCCTCAGGTGGATGACATTTTAATTAATCATTTGTCTAATCTTTTGTAAGCATGCAATCAATGTTCTGTCTATCTTTAGCCGAAGAAGCAAGCTTGACATAACTTGTCATGTTTTTTTGTTCCACTTACTAATAACCTCTCCCCATGGGCACATTTTACCTATCTCAATTCTATCTGTCCTAAAAATGAAAATTGTCAGTTTTACAAATAGAATTGCCTTCACTAAGTGGTCAAAATATGCCAGACAAATTTTTTCATGTTCCTATGAATATCTTTTCATCACTGAAAATCAGGACGATTCTTGCTATCTGAAACCAACTATGTGTTTGTATGATTGTTGGCCAAATTTTAAAATACACTGTGTTCATAGAAAGAAATTAGCTACCTGGACATATTTATATCATACAATGGCATTTAGCTCTGTTCTAATATTGGCTCTTGGACAAGATTTTGGAAAAAAGAAAAAACATGTCCCTAGTTTACTGGCTTTCATATTCAGAATTGGGTCAATTATGGTGTCACAGATTCATTAGCCTTACCATCCAGTGGAAATGGAATAAATGGAAAGATCCTGGTTGTTATTATTAGGATAATTAAAAAATGTAACATAAGGGACTTTGTAAAAATAAAAGGTTAGAAAGAAAGGTAGGATGATAGGAATATGCAAAGAGAAACATGAATGAACCATGATAGCAAAAGAAATACATCAACAGATGAACTTATTTCCAAAGAGCAGGGAGACTCTCACCATTGCTAAATGCTACAATGTGAAGAGACTTTCCAAATGCTTTTCTCTTTGATTTCTTCTTGTCTTTGTCGTATTTCATTTGTTTTTTCCTCTGATATTTGCCTGTTTAGCAACTGTACAGAATTATCATTGAAAAATTATCTTCCATTTAAAAAAATAACCTCAAATAAATCTAGGGAAAGTGGGAGATTAATGTTGAGTAAACAGTAAAAATAAATAAAAGATTTCAAGAATCTTACTAGTTCCCGCTTCCTCTATCATGACTCCATCCTGACCTCTTCCTTTCATCGTGCTCTACCTTTCTTACCACCATAAGAACAAGGGAATGAATATCACCACTTACTGTAAGGAATGCGATGAAATAAATCCTTTCATCTGAGCCCCAAAAGAAAACTCGGATCAGGCAGGCACATGCTGATCTGCTGCTCTCCAAATGCCAATATACCTATATATCTTTTTGTTTTTAGTTACAGCATCGAAGGTAATTTAAGCAGTTGATAAAAAAGGAATGACTTCTCACAACATTACCATTAGAATATTTTATGTACCATAAAAGAGGCACTAATTACTATAGGAAGTCAGGGACAGTTTTATATGGTTCCCTCTAAATGACATAAATCACTGTAAACTCTACAGTTAATGTCATTCTTGTCATGAACACTTTTCAGATTTAAATACAGATCATTTCCAAGTTCATTTTGTAAAGCTCATGTTTGAAGAATCATGAGTTACATATGTCCACTCAAAGTATATCTTAAAAATACATACTGGGGTTGTGTTTCAGTTTTAAAACAAAACTCCAGTTTTCACCAAACAATAAAGTTTTCCTGAAAATGGAAAGTATATGAACATGGCAACTTTCCATGAGAATGCTTCAAAAGTTGTCTTAATACTGCAGGCACTAAACCTGGATAAAAGAGGAGAGGATAGTTATATTTTATTGAATTACTAAAAAGAGCTGGACCTTAAGATCATTGTACTTCTGTATTAGAATAAGATCATGGTTAAGTGTTTCAAAATGTAAAACTGTGATCACATGCTGTGATTTAAAAATAAAATTCTGAAAAGTCCTTTATATGAGAGTACTTTTAATGACATCAAAAGAAAAACAAGCACTGCATGCATTGCATACACATTAACTGTGACACAGACTGAAAAACAAGACGTATTAGACCATCATCTGAATACTATCCTACTTTGAATACAGCCTCTAGTTTCTTCCCATGTTTAAACTTATTGTAGGCAATTTCAAATCTACTTCTCTATTTCAAACACCAAGTTACAACTTGCCAAGTTATTATATCTTACCACAGAGTTATGTTACCCGGGGAAATTAACTGAATATCAATAGAACAATAATAATTTTATGTTGTATTCTTTCAAAAAATGTAATAGTAGCAAGTTCAAATAGATTCTCATGTATTTCTAACAAAATTAAGAGTTTATCATCATTAGTCACATAAAATCATGTAATTAGTAACATTGATCCACAACTTCCCCAAAGCTCATCAGCAAAGCAGCTCAGAAGGCTAAAGCAGGAAGATCATGAGTTGAAAGCCAGCCTCAGCAACTTAGTGAGGCCCTAAGCAACTTAGCAAGACCCAACTCAAAATAAAAAAATAAGGCTGGGCACAGTAGTGCTTATCTGTAATTTCAGCAGCTTGAGAGGCTGAGGCAGGAGGATTGTAAGTTCAGAGCCTTTCTAAGTAATTTAACCAGACCCTAAGCAGCAGCATAGCAAGACCCTTTCTGTAAATAAAATATTAAAAAGAGCCAGGAAGTGGTTCAGTTGTTAAGTGCTCCTGGGTTCAATCCTGATACAAAAAAAAAAAAAAAAAATCTCAGCAAAGTAAGAAAAATTAAAAGACACTTAGATTTAAAAATGTATTAGTTTTAATAGTATTTTAAGGTTGGGTCTTTATAAAAGTGTACTCTCCCACTGTAGTGGTCTTGAAAAATGAAATACAAAAAATAACCCTTCTAGGTTTGTCTCATTGAAATATTCTACATTGTAGTCCAAAATATATTCTAGTATTCCAAAAAGAAATAAAATAGTAAAAACTAAGGATATCTGTGCATTCATTAAATGCCAACTATGTGCTAGGCACTGTGCTCTTGCTTGGAATTCAATTATGAAATGCATGTTTTAGGGGTAAGCCGAAAAAGACACATATAATTCCATTTCAACATGATAATTATCATAAAAGAGATACGTAGGGTAGGTGAAAGAGCCTAAATATTTTTCTTTGTTTTAAAGTCTCTTCTTGCTCTAATTCATAATAGGTTCTTTTGTTGTTGTTGTTTTTCTTGGTAATGGGGACTGGACCAAGTGGCACTTTCCCACTGAGATACATCCCTGGTCCTTTTTATTTTTTCTTTTGAGATGGGGTCTTGGGTCTTGTAAATTGATGAGCCTGGCCTCAAACTTGAGATCCTTCCATAGTTTCCTGAAAGTAGCTGGGATTATAGGAGTGTGCCACCACACCTGGCCTAAGAAAGGTTTCTTCCTAATTTCTTTTGGAGGTAACAAAGTTCACAACAAAACATGTAACTTTCTACAGATTATTTTTCTTCAGTTAAACCAAGAATGAGTCTTAATCAAAAAGAGTTTCTGGAAGAAAATTGAAAGGAGATTGTCTTCATCTCTATGCTATGAGATAATATAGCCAAGTTCTTCTATTTCTTCTGAAGTTAAGTAAGTACGAGAGTATTATTAGGGATGATACATCAAGTTTTGTGTATTGTGCACTCTATGAAAAATATCTGGGAAAGTAGTTAGGTAAATATTTATATCCAGTCTACATTTCATATGCAGAAATACACCTTGGCACAAAACTTTGTCCATTTTCTGTGTCTAATTCAAATAAAAATTCCAATGTACTAATTACAGTTTTGAGTGTTAGGACTCCAGTTATAGCCATGCCATCTGAAGTCTGTGCCTATGAAAGATGCCTAACATGAGACCAAGAATGCATCCGTACTCAGCTCCATGAGCATTACAGACCCAGAAATGAATTCAGAAAGCCCGTGGAGAATGTGTCTGTCCACTTTACACTTTCCTCCTGCAGAGGATGCAGAAAGGCCCAGGGCCTTTCTTATGACATAAGGGAAACACCTTTAAAACTGTAGCACAAAATATTAAATGCTAGTTCTGAAATAAAAATCTCCAGATGGTGAAACATTCCCTTAAGTGACCCCAATTATTTCCCAATAAGTCCTAGTTTAACCTTGAGGAATTTCATGCATTGTTAATTACTGTTTCCCAGTGAGTGACTCCTAGAATCCCTTTGCCCATATTTGCATACTCTACTTCAACTTGTACCCAAAATACTTTTTCCTGATTCCCTTTGTAGCAATGAGACATAATGGTAAGGTTTAAAAAAAATTTAAAAAATTCTGGAAAAGATAGTTGTTAAACAAATAGTGGTTTTCTTTAATACTGTCCCCTGTAGCATCCCTGGCAAGCTTGCCCTACAAGTAAGAAGGCCCTGTTCCATCATGGCTGGTTTTGAGGTAGTCAAATCTTGGACTCAAAGACTCACAGACCCTTTAAAACAACCAGCCGGGATTTCTCATTTCCTTCTTTCCATTTGCCAACCTCAAACCAGGGTATGCCATTTCATATTCTACCATTGAGGAGTACTCCTTGTGTAAATGAAAACACTCTGAAGCAACTGTGCTCAAGAAAACCAACTGAGGAAGATTTCTATTACATATCCCACATAGGCTTCCCCTGATTTATAGTTTGTAGTTTGAGAAATGCTCCCACCCCATCCCTCTGCCTACTGAGGTGATTGAGTGTTGAATTTTAGCATTCTGAGAAGATGTGCAGTAGGTTGACCATCCCACCCACAGGAATCGCTGTCATCTCTAACAAGTTGAGGTTGAGAGGGGATCAGGAATAGCATTAGTCATGAATTTTCTAAAGATGTGAACTCTGAATAGAACTAATTAAGAAATAACTAAGCTGCCCATGGATCAAAGAGAAAGAAACTACTCTGAGTACATTTCCACCACTAGCATTAAAGCATCCTTTGAATGGTCCCGTTCTGAATGGTACTGGCCTGTTCTTCAAGTTCCAGCCCTTGGCAAGACATAACTTGAAGCCTTTCTTAGCTCTCATGCTACCCTAAATGCTAATTTTTTAAGACAAATTTTTTCCCATAATTCTAACTGTAATCTCTGCTGAACTGGCCATAACTTTCACCTAAGTTTCTTATTTTTTGTTGTTTTTGTTAGTTTTTTATTGCCAACTTAATCAAAATCAAAATTATCACACCAGAAAAGGGAAAATCTGAAGCCATTACAGTGTAACTAATTTATTCGTGAAAATTCTAAAGAAATTTTATGTCTAGAAGAGAATTCTATAAATGTCTATAACATAAAAATTTGCCACGTCCTATATAAGAAGAAAAAGCTTCTTGAATATAGTCACACATGGAATACAAAGGCAAAGAGAATTCCTAGTAAATCTGACAATTTCTAAAGACAGTAGACAGAGTCAGCAGTAGAAATCTGAGGACATAATTAGCCTTAGATTTTAGAGCATTTTCAGCAAAGCATAAAACTTTAAAGGCTCATCTATGGAGTCAAAAATAAGATAAAGTGTGATGAGTATTGAGAATAATCATAGGTAAATATTGGAAGGCAAATGATTTCATGCAGTGAAATGAATATAAATACCCTAAAGTGAAAATAAAATTGCTATCCTGATGGGGATTCAGTTTTAAGCAACTTAAGTTTGATACCTAGGGTGAAGGATGTGGTGTGAAATTGCAAAATGAGTAACCATCAGACTAGCAATGCATCAGTAAAGTAATAGTAAAATAAAATAGAATGATTTGAATAAAATGAGGTTGACTAGAGCTTGATGAATACAATTTAAGTAAACATTGATGAAGGGAACAATTTGTAAGGCAATACAATGAGACTGGAATGTGGGATAAAAATAAAGAAATAAGAAAAATATTATGTAAACATTTTGTAAAGAAATTAGAAAAGGACTATAGACTTCAATAGTTATTTAGAGCAAAATAAAATCATGCAAATCAAATTATTAAAAATAGAAAGTTGTTAAAGTAAAATAATATTTTTACTGTTTTTTGCCTTTTTAAATTTGTTCTAGCTAGTAGAAGACATAAGAAAATGTTATTTTATCATGCATTTAAGAGGAAAAAGTTCATTGGTAAAACTAGCAATTTGAGAATCATTTATTTTAAGGATAAAAGATGAGATTGGAGATTGTTTAAATATCAGTTATTATAAAGGCAATAATAAGTAAAATCTGTTTATAATTAGTCTTTTCATATTGAAATTTATGTGTTGTCTATTTTAGTAGAACAAAACACATCTGGTAGAACTGATGGGTTTGACAAGGATGGTAGGATGGCTTCCTGTAGTATTCAAATATTTTTTAGTTATTTCTCAGAACTTAAATGTTGCATATGCTTTTCATATAAATGAATACACATTTTTTATAATATGTCCCATTTATGTTTGGCTAAAAGTATACCAAGTAAAGAAGCAGAAGTGAGATTTCTATACTCTATAAGAATTGACAAGAAGAAAATGTGTACTTATGCAAATAATGTTTTACATGTAGTTTCTTATATACTGTTAGAAAATACAATTAAGAACACAATCTTCTTCTATCAACTCAGAAAATCTCTCCAAGAAAGCAAAAGAGGAAGAACAATTGTTATTATTGAATAACAACGTTAAGCCAAAATGTGATGCTCATCATAGGCAATCCACGAAGAAATTAAGGACAAAAAGAATCCTCACACTTTTATTTACCTGAGTAGATAAAATTCCAATTAAACTTATACATTATTATTATTATCATCATCATTAATCAGTAAAGACACAGGGATGTAGTTTAATCGTATAACACTGTGCTAAGTGTGGTTTTACTCATTCTGACCTTTGTGGGAGGAATGACATCCTCAACTGTGGTGCAGTCCAGGAGTGGGTTTGCAGCCTGGAGGTGGGGGACACCCATTACATACATATTTTGAAGATAAACAATTACTAGTCCTCAAGTAAGAAGATTTGACCACATTATTGGTCTCCTAAGTTTACCTGATAATTTTTGTGTCTTTCTGTGTTAGCTAATTGACTTTATGTAAAGAGAAAAAATAAATGACTCATATTTTAGCAACAGGAGATAGTTGTAATTCAGAGCAAGACCTACCTCCTTCCTTCAATCCCACCCCACTCCGGTACCAAGTTTGGCTCCCATCTTCCCACAGACACTAAGAGATAGGGGTACAATCTTTCTTGATATTTACAGTCCAAAGAGAATGTTCCTGGGTCCTTGAGAAAGCTAATACTGGACAATTAAACTGACAAGAGGTTTACTTAGCTTTTAAAAAGATTTACATGTATTCAAAGAAAAAAAAAACTTTCATTTACACATTTCCAAAATAAGTGTCCTTTGAGAAAGCAAAAGGGTGAAATCTGTTCCCTTTGTTCCCTTATTTTCAACAGGGAGAATTAAGTCTTTTATTTTGAATTATATTTGCCCTAACCCTATCCAGGATGTGAACAGGATCCATAAAGACGTCGGTGAAATCATTGCTCTCAAGGAAATCATATTGCAGAATAATAATAGTTTAATCTGATTGCTATGCTCTTTCTTTGGATTCATAACATAACATTGGTAGAAACTGGAAAGCATGAATGTCATGGATGCAGTAAAGTATCCAACATCTCTTTTAATTCCCTTTAGTGTGCCTTTCTTTACTGCAGAATATGCAAGACTAAGCAATGAATTGTTCACATTCCCTTGCAGCTATGCTTCTAGAGTGGAGTTAGGTACACAAATCAGAGGTATTTACATGAAATTTGGAAGGCAGAAATAAAGCAAGGGCCATCTTTCTCTGCCCTGGTTATTGTGGCTCATGGGCAACCTTAGGAAGCAATAAGGCTGTTTGCAATGCACACGGGTATCCATTTGTTGGTAATATGGATTTCAAGAGATGTACGCAGTGGATCAGGTAGGAAAACAAGTATAATATCCAATCCTGGACTGAAACTAGAAAAGCATCCTTAGATCTAACAGTTTCCATGTCAAGCTCTGATTCTTCACCTTAGCAAGGGCACCACTTCACCTTCATTCTTCTGGATATCAAGCATCATTTATTAAAGAGACTGTCCAAATATAATATGCTCTTCATGACTTTGTAAAAAACCAATTTTCTATAAACTTGGGAATTTATTTCTGATCCATTGGACTATGTGCCTCTTTTTTTTGTCAATTACCTGCTGTCTTCTTATGGTTAGCCATGTCTTGAGATCAGGTATTGTAATGCCTCTGACTTTGTTCTTTTGCTCAGAAATGCACTGTCCATTTTGTTTGGTTTGTTGTTGTTGTTGTTTTGATTTTTGGTTTTTTGTTTACTTGTGTGTTTCTTTCTTTCTTTTTTTTGGTGCCATATAAATTTTAGGAGTTTGTTTTTTCTTATGTCTGTGAAGAAAACTATTGATATTTTTATAGGGACTGACTGCAGTTGATCTGTATATTGCTTTGGGTAGTATGGACATCTAAATTTTGAAGCTACTGTGATGAAGCTGCTTTCTTGATTTCTTTTTCAACTAATTTGTGATTGATGTATCAAAATGCTATTCATTTTTAATTAACATAAAATTATACATATTTATGGAATATCACATGATGTTTCAGTACATGTACAAACTGCAAACTGTTCAAATTAAGGTCAACATATTTATTTCCTCCAATACTTATCATTTCTTTGTGGAAAAATTTTCAAAATCCTTTTGGGTGGCTTCTTTGAAATATATAGTATATTATCAGTATCTGTTGTCACTTTCTTTGCAATAGAACAACAGAAAGTTTATTTCACCTATCTCACCATAACTTAGTACTCAATGATTAACATTTCCCTATCTCTCCCTCCACCTTGTCCTCCTAAGGCCCTGACAAATACTATTTTATCAACTTCTGAAAGATCAATTGTTTTATATTCCACATATGTATGAGTGAGATCATGTGGCACTTGTCTTTCTGTGTTTGCCTCACTCCACTTAACATACCAACCTTTAGTTCATCCATGTTCTCACAAATGGCAGGATTTTACCCTTTTTTATAGCTGAGTAGTCTTCAAAGCACACTTTTTTATTTATTCAGCTGTTGGTAAACACTCAGTTGCTTGCATTTCTTGGCTAGTGTGAACAGTGCTGCAGCAAACATGGGACTGCAGATGTCTCTTCAACATACTCATTTTATTTTCTTTAGATACATATCTAACAGTGGGTTTGTTGGGTCACCTTGTAGATCTTTTTCTGTAGGTTGATCTTGAGTCCTGCAATCTAACAGTTTTTAGGTGAAATTGAACTTGTAATGTTCTATAGCAGAGAAAGGTAGCTATCATTTTAACCATGACAATTAGAATATCTAGTAGAAATGATTTTGCCTGTTCCCAGCACAAAGAAGATAGACGTCTGGGGTGACAGATATACCATTATCCTGATTTGATCATTACACATCAAACACAGTTATAGAAATGACACACTGAACCTAATAAATATTTATAATTATTATGTGCCAATTGAAAAACATATATATAATCTGAAAAAAGAAAACTTCCTGTGGTTTGGAGCCATTCCATCAACTCGATCAATCCTTTTATAAGACATAAATTCTACCTATATAAATTCCATTTCTGTTTTTAAAATCTAGAGCAGTTCCTGTTTCCTGCAATTTGGATTCTGGTCATGAAGTCAGTTGTTTTACTTTATTTGTTTTTATTCATCCTTTATGCACTTAATGGTATATTACAGATTCTTAACAACTACATAGAGAAAAGAAATATCAGTCCAAGCAAAATGAAATAAAACTATAAATGTTCTTAAATAAACTACATTTCTAATTGTGCATCTTATTTCTTATTTTCATATATACATTAATTTTAGAGTCATTAGTTTTCTCTCTACAATGTGCCATATTATTGATAGAGAAGAGATCAAAGATAAAATTACATATAAGAAGTATAAATTCAGTACTCTT
>JAJEJO010005051.1:46814-59959 GCA_020662805.1 Glaucomys volans | reverse complement strand
TGAACATGTACTCTTGTGTTCATATTTCCTTCACATTATTACTCTTAACAACAAAAATGTGGTTTATGTTGCTTTTTTGTTTTGTTTTGTCTGCTATGAATAAATCCTATTGATTTTTGCAAATTTTATTGGTTAGTGCAAAACAACTCATTGATCAAAATGGATTTTAGCACACCCTTTTAAAAGAAAAACATTTGTGTATTCCATGATCTCTACAATATTGAGGGTTGATGTTCATGGAATGAAGGAATATTGTAGGTAAAAACATTTCAATTAAAAAGCATTTTTCAAAATTAAAGAAACTAATGAGGTTTTAAAAAGACTTCTAACAGTTTTACCTTGGAACACTTGAAATATATGGAGGTATTTAAAATACATTTGTTTCCCAACTTACCAACAACTCTATGCCAATACTGAATAAAATAAAGCTACTTTTGTACATAGTGTTAGAAATTATGAATCAAATTAGTACTAAAACAATTTAGGAATATGACTGAAATATTAACTGTGGTCTTTCTTAGGACCTGAAATGTCAAGTTATCATACTGACTTTATAGGAAACCTTGGAAATTTCAATTTTCTCCTAGAAGACACTGACACATCCTTCAAGCTATCTATCTTTTGTGGTATAGAGAAACTTGACTGTAAGGATTTCTTTTATATCTTTTTTAGAATAGCTACTTTCCACAACACCTAAAAGTTTCCATTAACATCATCATGCAAATCCCAAGAAGTTGTTCAAAACAATTTTTTTTCAAGTGAGCATCATTCCATAAACAGAAAACAAAGCCAGTTGAGGGAGGATTTACTGCTACTTAAGAACCTAAGAGAAGGACATGAAACACAGCTTATGGTTGCCATTGGTAGTAAGATCAAATATCAAATGCTATCCAAAGCAGTGATAATAAACAGTGAATCAGAAAATCAAGTTTAGAAAACTCAGGATATTCAGAGGCATGAATGACTTCAACTGTAGCCACTCAATTTTTATTTTCTCTTGAATAGTCATTTATCCAGTCATTTAACAATCTTTGTTAATGACGTCCTAGATAAAATGTATCATAGACTACAGGGAGATAATGGTAAATCAGAAGAGGATACCAGTAATGAAAATGTGTGTAAAATATGGGGAAATTGAAATGGAAATTTTCAGAAAGGAAACAGTGAGTGCAAATCATGAGGAAATTTTTTTCAAAGTATACAGGATACTTCCCCTTTCAAAGTATACAGGGCAGGGAAGATCTAGCCTGCCCTAGATCCTGACATAATCTCAGGAGACAGAACTGGGAATATGTATTTAAAATAACTTCTGACAACCAATTATGCCTCATTCCTTTCAGAAGCACTGCTCCAGCATTAAAAATGATAGAAAGTTTTTAAAAAGCCAATAAATAAGCAAAGAGATTCCATTGGATATTAAAATGAGTGATCCATTACTTTTAACTGAGCATTGTGGGAGGCTTTCTGGGAGGGTTAATGTTTCATCTGGATGTTATAAAAGAGAAATTGTCTAGATATGCAAGTCAGAAAAGAATTGCACATCAGATAGAAATCATCACCCACCACCCTTGGTTAACATGACAAGTTCACATAGGATCCATAATAAAAAGACCTTAGCAAACAGCCAAACAGTTTCTCGATGCCAGTGACTGCAAGCTAATGGGGACTGTCCACAAGAAAAGAGACCCCTTAAAAATATCCCAGTCAGCCGGGTGTGGTGGCACACGCCTTAATCCAAGCAACTTGGGAGGCTGAGTCAGGAGGATCGTGAGTTCAAAGCCAGCCTCAGCAACTTAGCGAAGCCCTAAGCAACTCAGTGAGACCCTGACTCTAAATAAAATACAAAATAGGGCTGGGGATGGGCCGAGTGTCCCTGAGTTCAATCCCTGGTTCCAAAAAAATAAAAAAAAAACAGTCACTGTAGTAATCTGATTTTAAGTCCTTTGGGTATAGGCCAAGGAGTGGGATAGCGGGGTCAAATGGTGGATCCATTCCAAGTTTTCTAAGAATCTCCACACTGCTTTCCAGAGTGGCTGCACCAACTTGCACTCCCACCAGCAATGTATGAGTGTACCCTTTTCCCCACATCCTCACCAACACCTGTTGTTGCCTGTATTCTTAATAAGAGACATTCTAATTGGGGTAAGATGAAATCTTAAGGTGGTTTTGATTTGCATTTGTCTTATAACAAGGGATGTTGAACATTTATTCACAATAGCTAGATCGTGGAACCAACCTAGATGCCCTTCAATAGATGAATGGATAAAGAAACTGTGGTATATATACACAATGGAATATTATTCAGCCATAAAGAAGAATAAAATTATGGCATTTGTAGGTAAATGGATGATGTTGGAGACTGTTATGCTAAGTGAGAGTAGCCAATCCCCAAAATCCAAAGGCTGAATGGTCTCTCTGATAAATGAATGATGATGCATAATGGCAGGGGAAAGGGTGGCAAAAATGGAGGAAGGATAGATAGCATAGAGGGAAGGGAGGGGTGGGGTCGGGCTCAGGGGGTAAGAATAATAACAGAATGTGTGACAGACATCATTGACCTGTGTACATGTATGAATGCACAGATGGTGTGACTCTACTTTGTGCACAACCAGAGAAACAATAGCTGTACTCTATTTGTGTTCAATGGATCAATAAGTAAATAAAAAAAAAATACCCCAGTCAAGGTGACAGGACTAAGGACTACAGAGGTCCTAGCATCTGACACAACAACCACATAGCACCCCAACAGGGATGAACAGTTCACATATTCAACTCTTAGAAAATGTTGCAAACACCACTATGACTTATCAAAACAGAATCCAAGAGTTTCAGTGAATTGAAGATTAGGATATATAGTCTCTACCTGTTCCAAAGCAAAATAGCGACCACTATTTTTCCTACTAGTTACCCTTGTCAGAAAGGATCACACTTTTCTATATAATGTCTCTAGATATAGGTTGATCTTTGTTACAAGAAGCAAAATTTTATAAGACTTATACAAGTAAAAATAGAGGTAGTTCTCAAGGATTTCCAAAAGATGTTTAAAAGTCATGCACAGATTTCCACTTTCAGCTTTAAACAGGATAATTATAATCAATACATAAACTAATTCATAGGATTTTTTAAATGAAGTTTTACAAACAGCATATTGTATATGTTTTGTTTCATTTCTAAAGAATGGTAGGCTTTAAATTTAACTGTGTTATCAATGCATTTGTCTTTGGGCTTCTAAATAGATTATGATTAACAACCTAAATTATTAATCTCTAAAACTATTCCTCACTGGGGGAATGAAGATTCTTGCTTAAAAATCATAAACCATCTACCATTAGCAAGTGTAGCAATCAGTAAATGAGATAAGGAAAAAATTCCCCATATTTAGTTTTATTTGAATACATCTATCTTATTAATATCAGATTTTTTCAGCATTTCTGGGATACTCAATACCCTAAATTGAATGATCACCCATGTTTGTCTTGTTAGGAGAGGTTTTCTTTGATTTGAGGAAGAGTACTACAGATCATCAGTAGCCATACCACTCAGTGCACGTGGAACGAAAAGACGGGGGAAGTTCTAACATAGGAGACATGTGGAGCAGCAGCAAGAGCATAAGAAAAAACATGCAAAAAAGAAAAAATCAAAGATCTTGATTTTGCAATGTATGCATGTATCAAAAATCAAAATCAAAGATCTTGATTTTTTTCCAATATCTGATTTTTTATATAATGAACAACAATTTTCTAGTGGAGTCTGTCTTATTCTGACCTTTGGAATACTCTTGTCAATGCAACCATGTTATTTTCTTCAAATTCAATGTTACATAACATAGTTCTTCAAACTAACATCATAAGTAAGATTACATAATTATTCTGTAATGAAATAGCCATGCCTTATTCCCATTGGGTTAGCTAGATGCAGCTAGAGTAGGAGGCAGGGTGGGGTGGGGAGGGTTGCAGAGAAATGTTGACCAATAGGTACCAAGCTACAATGAGATAGGACAGGAGGTTGTAGGGTGCTGCTGCACAGGAAGGTGACAATTATAAATAATAACTGACAATTATAAATTTTATTATAAATAAAATTTGAACTGTACATTTCAAAAAGAACAAAGCATATTGAGATTTTTCATCATAGAGAAATGATAAAGATAAATGTGATTAATCTGATTTAAACATTTTGTAATGTACACATGTATTAAAATATCATGTCACACCATTAATATGTACAATTTTACATTTCTTATGCATCAGTTTAAAATAGAGTTAACTTGGGTAAAAAATACAATTTGCGTACCACTAAATCAAAGGTTTTATTTTGTTGTTTAATGCTCTCCTTGGTGGCTTGCTTTGGTTTGTTTTCTCATAAATGTTAATTGTACCCTAAAATACCATATTAATTTAACTTTAATAATATGTGTGTTTTGAATAAAGTATACATGTATATATACACATATTTTCAAATAAAAATATACAAGCTTATTATTAAGCACTTAAGATTGAAAATGGAATAAATTAACAAAGTATCAGGTTGATATTTCTAAAGTGCCATTTTCACATCTCCAGTTAGTGCTCCAAGTCACTGAACCTATGTGGCTATGATTAGAGCAGAAACCAAGGCTGTATTTGGTATTTGTATAGGAAGCCACTGATGGATAATCCTAAAATATGATGCTTGATTACCATTTAAAAACTAGCCAGATGGGCTGGGGTTGTGGTTCAGTGGTAGAGTGCTCTCCTAGCATGTGTGAGGCACTGGGTTCTATTTTCAGCACCACATAAAAATAAATAAATAAAATAAAGGTATTATATCAATCTATAACTAGAAATATTTTTTAAAAACCCGGCCAGAGGCTTACTCAGAGTATGTATTTTGCCAGTAGATAAATGTTTCACTGCATATATTTGCATTCACAATATTAACTTCCTATTATGGGTCTGTACTACAATAAGCGTATACTGAATTTGGGCTGTTTTCCTGGATTAGTGTCTAGTAAATTCTGATTATTCATTGTTTTGTATGACTTAGTATGTAATATAATTTGTATATGCCATCACTGAAGGCATTGTTCCGAGTGGAAACTCATAGAAAGCTCTCAGTTAAAGGTGTCCACTGTTCATTTCAGTTCCACTGCCTGACTCCCCAGTGACATGGTGAAGGATAAGCATTTTCATTATCATTCCACAAATAGAAAAAATGTGTATGTCACTTCACTACATAAATATTCCTCATTCTGAATTCTGTTCTATACCACTTATTATTTAATATAACTAAAAATTAAATGGCAACATAAAGAGGGATATCTCATTTGCATATCTGCAAAATATTATAACAATTATATGAATTTTACATACAATTTAATCATATTAAATTCAAGCCCCATACTTGATTTTGCAGAGAACCAAGTGATAAAACTGAAAAAGTGTAATTTAACATCCATTGTCAATTCTGTTGATTAGTATGAGGCCTCTAGAAGAATTCATAGGATATTTTTACATTTCTTCTATTGAAGATATGTAAATTATTGCTAAGAATTCCACTCTCTGTTCTGATTCCTGTATGATCATCTTATAACTTTGCACCAAGTTTTGCTTAACTGAAAACTCTGATTTAAAGAAATCTAACAAACAAACAAGTTCCAAGTGTCATCGCTCTGGTGCCAGCTCACTGTTCTGTTTATTCACGCTTGGCTCTATGAGACATGCAGAGGAAAGGTTTCACATTGGCTTTATTCTGCCTGGTTATCAGCATCCAAACAACACAGAGGAGGAAATTCCACTCCAAGTCATCCATGAGAAAGCTGGAGTTTTTATCTTCTCTCTTATGTGAATCACTCAAGCATATTTTTCTATTGGCAAGTTGATCTTATTCCTCCCCGTATATGGTTTTCTGTTTATTCTCTACTCATAGTCTCAATACAAAAACAGAAAATGAATCAATGTGAGAGTCTAAACTGTGTATTTATATTCTCTTTCTTTAACCTAAATTGTATTTCTGTAGATGTATTTGCTACACATGATTAGGGTATGTTGTACACCCAAATACCTGTGGCTAATAAATATGTGTTGTACTTGAGAAAAAATAAAAAAATTTCAATCTCTTCTACTTCACACAATCCATTAAAATAGCATACTTCTGATGATCTCTCTCATGAGGGATATGTTAAATGCTTACAAATTATTTATCAATGATTAGCAAACACCCGTAAGAAGTTATAAAAACTGACATTCTTTCTAACTCTGCACTGATATAGACCATTACAGTCAACAACTTATTTGATAGTCCCTTTTTAAAAAATGACCAAAGAAATCTTTAGAACTATTTGATATGATTAAAAATGAGACATAGATACAGTGCTTCTGGGATTATGAAATTTTGTTCACCAAAATGTTATGTTTTACTTGAATATATGCCTATACACTACCCCAAGTTAAGTGCAGACTTGCTGTTTTCAGTAGTCTTCATTAGACTGATCGGTGACCTGTCAAAGATGATTCATTAGTTTTCACATGTACACACACCTCCTCTAAGTGGCTTTCAGCGTAAGAAGCAAAGTTTTGTGTTTGTGTTTGTGTGTGTGTGTGTGTGCGTGTGTGTTGCTAGTAATTACACCAGGGCTGTAGGCTTCCTAGGCATGTTCTTGACCACTGAGGTAAATTCCCAAGCCATAATAAAAATTTAAAACGAATCTCTGCTTCATGATAGAGACTGTCATTCAGTCTCTTCATTGTTTTAGACTAATGGTATCAAAGATTAGGAGAGTGATCAAATTATGTTATTTGCATGCACAAGTACGGCATAATAAATCTCATTATTATGAATAATTACAAGGTACCAATAAAAATAAACATAAAAATTTACTAGCACTCAAAGTAATCTTAGTCTAGCCTCGATCCAGATAAATCCTTGCCCTGAAAAAAATTCTTCTCTCTATTCTGTTGATACAAGGCATATCATAGCAGATCTAGCACATATTCCCTGTTATGATTTAGATGCAGTGTCCCCCAAAAGCTCATGTGTGAGACAGTGCAAGTTTTGAAGGAGCAATGATTGGGTTATAGCCTGAAGCTAATCAGTGAATTAATCCCTGATAGAATTAACCAAATGGTAACTGGAGGCAGGTGGGGTGTGGCTGGAGGAAGAGGTTCATTGAGGGCATGGCTATGGGGTACATATTTTGTATTTAGATACTGGAGTCTCTCTTTCTGCTTCCTAATCATCAGGTGAGCTGGTTTCCTCTGCCACATCTTCTGATGATGTCCTGATTCACCTTGAGCCCCAAAGAATGGAGCCTGCTGTCTATGGGTTGAGACCTCTGAAACTGTGAGCCCCTAAATAAACTTTTCCTCCCCTAAAATTGTGCTGCTCAGATCTTTTAGTCACAGGAGCGAAAAAGATAACTTAAAGATAACTTAAAGATCCCCCTTCCATTCAAACTGGTTGTACTGATTTGCAATACCAATGACTGTTTAAAAGTTTCCATTTCTCCATGTCTTTAACAAATGCTTTAAAATTTCAAATAAGAGACTGGGAATGTAGCTTAATGGTAGAGTGCTTTCCTAGCATGCAGTAGGCCTTGGGTTCAATGCTCAGCAATGTAAAAAATAAAACAAAACAAAAAATAAAAAACTTCAAATGGCTCATCATCCCAAATGATAAGTGAAGGAGGTAATGGATATGTTAATTAGCTTGATCTAATTATGCTACATTCTATACATATATCAAAACATCACAATGTATCTCATAAGTTTGCATTATTATTTGTCAATCAAAAATAATAGTTTTTATTTAAATAAAATTTAAAACTTTAAAAATCTAGCTTAATATTTAAGTAGAACACCTACTCAAGAATCCTGCTGCCCGATTCCACAGATACAGCCCAGCACCTGCCTTGCACAGCCACTGTGCTCGCCATATACCAATGAGTGGCAGCCTCCATCCTTGGACATCTCTGCCACCATCTTTAATTGGGGCAGCTTCCATCTAGGAACACCTGCCAAAGACTAGAAGGTCATTATCAAGGTACTTACAAGTTAGCCACTGCTACCGCCAACTAGGCACTCAGTCGCTTCCATTTAGGGGTAAGAGCCAGGACCTAAAGATCATCACCAAAGGCCCTGCAGGCTTGATTATATCTAAGGTATCCTTGCTAGGTGTGCTAATGGCCACCATCTTGCTAAAGAAGCAGGAAAGAGCCTTGCAAGAGGTCAGTAGGTGGGAAAAAAGTATGAGGTCATCTTGATCCCAACTCATTCAGCCAAACAACCCAGCACCCATCCAGATCCCAGAGAAAACTTGGGTAGCACTTCCTGGAACCTGACATCAGACTGGTCCATGACTTCCTACCCAAAACATCATCCACCAATCACCTGATCCCATTTATCTGGCAATCAACAGGGACCTCCTGCTCCTCAATCACCAGTCTTCCAACCACCCCCAGCTACCAACCCAGTCCAGTGCTTGCAATTACATGACTCGCCCAGAGCTCTCAACACCTGGTACTGATTTTCCCAAAACAACAATTTTGCTCAACAGGGGCACAGATCCATGTGCTCAGACCCCAGGACCTTCAAAGAGAGAGGTTCCTGATTGGGAAGTCAAAAGAATGGGAACAGGAAAGACACAACTTAGAGGCTAAATTATAGACTAGGAATTGTGGGGTCCACAAGTGAGGGAAGGGGCTAAGACCAAGCTCCTGTGTCACACAAGGAGAATCCCAGGGTGCAGTCTTCCAGAGGGACTGACAACTGCTATATCCTGCCTCCAGGAGTCCCATCTCCAAGTCTAATACTCCCATCTTAATATCTTTCATCATCCTGAGGATGGAGTTATCAGTAAACTCCAGACAACACCAACCATCAGAAGAGAAGGGAGGCAGAGATGTTAAACTCCAACAGAAACAAGTGTCCAATTTTCACTCAAAACTCGTTTTTTTCCTCCCCCTATTTTTTCTTTTCTTTTTTCATTTCCCACTCTCATATCCTGATCACCTTTGAAATCGAATACCTTTCATGTGGCTACTGAAGACTGGCAGGTTTGAATACTATATTACTGTTTTGTTGTAGGGTTTTTTTTATTATTATTACTTGCTTTCTATTTTCCTCTTACTTTTTAGCTTCCTCTGAGTCTCTTTCTCCCTTTTTTCCTGATAACAACCAATTTCTTTTGATTCCTCTTTCACTCTTCCTATGATCTAGTACCTCTATATGCACACTTCTGACCTCATTAACATCACATCCTACACCCTCACCCATTCTCTCTTTGTCAACCATTAGAAATGGTAGAACTTATTGCAAACCCATTGTTTATGTTGTAGATAATAAACAAACACATCATCTCTGTTTATTATGACAATATTGTTAATGTCTTAATATGGGCTACTTGATTTAAGTCTGCATATTGTTTGCATTGGGAGCTGTTAATATTGATCTCCCCCTTAAAGGTGAGGTATTGGAAACCAGTAAGGACACTTTATATGGTGGAAACTGTAATACCTCATTGCACTGCTAGAGGGGAAGACGCATGACTAACATGAAAAATCAAGGGAAGAAAGCATCCCAAACAAACCAAGATGCCATGTTAATAGAAGCCACTGATAGCATTGTAGAAGAAATGTCAGAAAGGGAGTTCAGAACATACATAATCAAAATGATCCACATTGTAAAGGATGATATGAGAGAGCAAATGCAGGCAACAAAGGATCACTTCAATAAAGAGTTAAAAGCAGGAAGCAAAACATTATTTAAATAAAGAGAGATTCTGAGGAAAAATTCTTGAAGGAAACAATAAACAAAATCAAAACCTCAATAAAAAGTACCACCAACAGACCATATCCCTTGGAAGACAGAACCTCATACAATGAAGGAAAAATATTTAATCTTGAAAATAATTTTGACCACACAGAGAAGATGGTAAGAAATCATGAACAGAACCTCCAAGAATTATGGGATAACATGAAAAGACCAAATTTAAGAATTATTGGGATTGAGGAAGGCACAGAGATACAAACCAAAGGAATGAACAACCTATTCAATGAAATAATATCAGAAAATTTCCCAAACCTGAAGAATGAAATGGAAAATCAAATACAAAAGGCTTACAGGACAACAAATGTACAAAATTGCAACAGATCCACACCAAGTCACATTATGATGAAAATTCTCAGCATACAAAATAAAGATAGAATTTTAAAGTCCACAAGAGAAAAGTATCAGATTACATACAGGGGGAAACATATATGGATATCAGCAGATTTCTCAAACCAGACCCTAAAAGCTAGAAGGTCCTGAAACAATATATACCAAACTCTGATAGAAAAACCAAGAATCTTATATCCAGCAAAACTAAGCTTCAGATTAGATGATGAAATAAAAACCTTCCATGATAAACAAAAGTTGAAAGAATTTACAAATATAAAGCCTGCACTACAGAATATTTTCAGCAAAATATTCCATGAGGAAGAAATGAAAAACAACAATGAAAGTCAGCAAAGAAAGGAAATTACACTGAAGGAAAAACCAATCAAAGAAAAAAACCAAATCTAGTTAAAAAGCAAAAATAAGCCAAAATGACTGGGAATGCAAATCATATCTCAATAATAACCCTGAACATTAATGGCCTAAACTCATTAATCAAAATACACAGATAGGCAAATTGGATTTTTAAAAAAGGTCCAACAATATAATGCTGTCGAAAGATTCATCTCATAGGCAAAGACATCCACAGACTAAAGGTGAATGGATGGGAAAAAACATATCATGCACACAGACTCAGAAAAAAGCAGGGGTTTCCATTCTCATATCAGATAAAGTGGACTTCAAGCCAAAATTAGTCACAAGGGATAAATAAGGACATTTCATACTGCTTAAGGGAATCATAAATCAACAAGACATAACAACCATCAATATGTATATCCCAAACAATGGAACATGTATGTACGTCAAACAAACCCTTCTCAAATTCAGGAATCAATAGACCACAACACAATTATACTGGGTGACTTTAACACATCTCTCTCAAAACTGGAGAGATATTCTAAGCAAAAACTGAACAAAGAAACCATAGAACTCAATAATACAATCAATTACTTAAACTGAACAGAAATATATAGAATATTCCCTCTATCAATGAGCGAATACACATTTTTCTCAGCAACACCTGGATCCTCCTCCAAAATAGACCATATGTTATGCCACAAAGCAACTCTTACCAAATACAAAAAAAATAGAGATACTACATTGCATTCTATCAGATCATAGTGGAATGAAATTAGAAATCAATGATAAAATTAAAATAGAAACTGCTTCAACACCTGGAGACTAAATAATACACTATTGAATGATGCATTTACAGCAGAAAGCATCAGGGAGAAGATAAAAAAAAAAATTCTTATAGGTAAATTAGGTCACTGTTAGAATATATCAAAATCTCTGGGACACTATGAAAGCAGTACTGAGAGGAAAGTTCATTGCATTGAACTCCATCAAAAAAGAATAAAAAGTCAACAAATAAATGATCTTATATTACATCTCAAAGCCCTAGAAAAAGAAGAACAAATCAACACCAAAAGTAGAAGAAGACAGGAAATAATTAAAATCAGAGCTGAAATCAATGAAATTGAAACAAAAGAAACAATTCAAAAATTCATAAAACAAAAAGTTGGTTCTTTGAAAAAATAAATTGATAAGCCCTTAGCTACACTAACAAAGAGGAGAGAAAACTCAAATTACTAAAATTTGTGATGAAAAAGGAAATATCATGACAATATTGAAATAAAAAACATAATTAGAAGCTCTTTTGAAAATATATACCCAAACAAAATAGAAAATCTCAAAGACATCAACAAATTTCTAGAGACATATGATCCACCCCAACTGAATCAGGAGGATATACACCATTTAAACATAAATTTCAAGCAATGAAATACAAGATGCTATCAAAAGTCTACCAATGAATAAAGGCCTGGGGCCAGATGGATTCTCAGCCAAGTTCCACAAGACCTGCAAGCAAGAACTATTTCCAATAATCCTCAAAGTACTCCATAAAAAAGAAAAGGAGGGAACACTTCCAAACTCATTCTATGAAGCTAGAATCTAGTACACCACAATGATATTGGTTTCATCCCAGGGATGCAAGGTTGGTTCAACAACCAGAAATCGATAAATATAATTTATCCTATCAATAGACTTAAAGAAAAAACTCATATGATCATTTCAATAGATACATAAAAAGCATTTGATAAAAAACAGCACCCCTTCATGTTTAAAACACTAGAAAAAATAGGGATAATAGGAACATATCTCAACATGTAAAGGCTATCTATGCTAAGCCCAAGGTCAACATCATTCCAAAAGGAGAAAAACTGAAAGCATTCCCTCTAAAAACAGAAACAAGACAGGGATACTCTCTTTCTCCACTTCTATTCAACATAGTCCGGTAAAGTGTAGGCAGAGGATTTAGACACATAAGAAAGAAATTAAATGGTTATTAACAGGAAAAGAAAAACTCAAACTATCACTATTCTATATATAGAGAATCCAAAAAATTCCACCAGAAAACTTCTAGGACTCATAATGAATTTAGCAAAGTAGCAGAATACAAAATTAACATGCATAAATCTAATGAATTTTATTCATAAGTGATGAATCCTCTGAAAGAGAAATTAGAAAAACTACCCCATTCACAATAGCCTCAAAAAACATAAAATACTTGGAAATTATATTAACAAAAGAGGTGAAAGACCTCTACAATGAAAACTGCAGAACACTAAAGAAAGAAATTAAAGAGAATCTGAGAAGATGGAAAGATCTCCCACGTTCTTGGATAGGCAGAATTAATATTGTCAAAATGGCCATACTATCAAAAGTGTTATACAGATTGAATGCAATTGAAATTAAAATCCCAATGATTTACCTCATAGAAATAGAGAAAGCAATCATGAAATTCATTTCGAAAAATAAGAGACCCAGAATAACCAAAGCAATCCCTAGCAAAAAGAATGAAGCAGGAGATATCACAATAACAGATCTTAAATTATAATACAAGGAATAATAACAAAACCAACATGGTATTGGCACAAAACAGACAGGTAGACCAATGGTACAGAATGGAAAGACACAGAGACAAACCCACCTAAATAGAGTTACCTC
>JAJEJO010005051.1:9370-41448 GCA_020662805.1 Glaucomys volans | reverse complement strand
TTGTGTGACAGATACCATTGCCCTGTGTACATGCATGAACGCACAGATGGTGTGGCTCTACTTTGTGTACAACCAGTGAAACAATAGCTGTACTCCATTTGTGTTCAATGAATCAATAAGTAAATTAAAAAAAAAGACTCCCAAAGCACAAGAAATAAATGCAACATCCAATAAATGGGATGGATTCAAACTAAAAAGCATTTTCTCCCCAAAAGAAATAATCAACAATGTGAAGAGAGAGCTTACAGAGTTGGAGAAAATCTTTACCACACATACTGCAGATAGAGCACTCATCTCCTCCAGAATTTATAAAGAACCCAAAAACCTTAAAGCCAAAAATACAAATAACCCCAAGAATAAATGGTCTAAGGAACTGAACAGACACTTCACAGGAGAAGACATACAAATGGTCAATAGATATGCAAAAAAATGTTCAACGTCTCTAGTAATTAGAGAAATACAAATCAAAACCACCTTAAGATTTCATCTCATTCCAATTGGAATGACTCTTATCAAGAATACAAGCATGAAGGGGTGCTATATTTTATCAAACGCTTTCTCAGCACCTATTGAAATAATCATATGATTCTTAACTTTGACTCTATTGATGTGATGAATTACATTTATTGGTTTCTGGATGTAGAACCAACCTTGCATCCCTGGGATAAACCCCACTTGATCATAGTGCAGTATCTTTTCAATATATTTTTGTATGCGGTTTGCCAGAATTTTGTTAAGGATTTTTGCATCTATGTTCATCAGTGATATTGGTCTAAAGTTTTCTTTTTTTGATGCATGTTTGTCTGGTTTTGGTATCATAGTGATACTAGTTGCATAGAATGAGTTTGGAAGGGTTCCCTCCTTTTCTATTTCATAGAATACTTTGAGGATTATTGGAATTAGTTCTTGTTTGAAGGTCTTGTGGAACTTGGCTGAGAATCCATCTGGTCTTGGGCTTTTCTTGGTTGGTAGGGTTTTTCTATTTCAGTGCTTGAAATTGATCTGTTTAAGCTGTATATGTTCTCCTGGTTCAGTTTGGAAGATTCATATATCTCTAAAAATGTGTCAATGTCTTCAGGATTTTCTATTTTATTGGAGTATACATTTTCAAAGTAGCTTCTAATTATGTTTTGCATTTCAATAGTATCTGTTGTGATATTTCCCTTTTCATCACAAATTTCAGTAATTTGAGTTTTCTCTTTCCTGCTCTTTGTTGGTGTGGCAAAGGGTTTATCAATTTTGTTCACTTTTTCAAAGAATCAGCTTTTTGTTTTGTCAATTTTTTGAGCTGTTTCTTTTGTTTCAATTTCATTCATTTCAACCCTGATTTTAATTATTTCCTGTCTTCTACTACTTTTGGTATTGATCTGTTCTTCTTTTTCTAGAGCTTTGAGATGTAATTTTAGGTCTTCAGTTGTTGACATTTTATTTTATTTTTTTAACATATGAGCTCAATGCAATGAACTTTCCTCTTAGTACTGCTTTCAGAGTGTCCCAGAGATTTTGATATGTTGTGTTGTTGTTCTCATTTACCTCTAAGAATTTTTTTATCTCCTTCTTGATGTATTCTGTTATCATTGCATCATTCAATAGCATATTATTTAATCTCCAGGTGTAGGAGTAGTTTTTGTTTTTTATTTTATCATTGATTTCTAATTACATTCCGTTATGGTCTGATAGAATACAAGATAGTATCTCTATTTGTTGTATTTATTAATGGCTTCTTTGTGGCATAATATATAGTTTATTTGGAGAAGGATTCATGAGCTACTGAGAAGAAAGTGTATGCAATTTATGATGGATGAAATACTCTATACATGTCTGTTAAATCCATATCATTGATTGTATTATTTAGTTCTATAGTTTTCTTTGTTCAGTTTTCGTTTGGAGGATCTATCCAGTGGTGAGAGTGGTGTGTTAAAGTCACCCACTATCTTTGTGTTTTGGTCTATTTGATTCTTAAAATTGAGAAGGATTTCTTTGATGTACATAGATACTCCATTGTTTGGAGCAAAAATATTTAAAATCATTATATCTTGCTGGTTTATGGTTCCCTCAATCAATATGAAATGTCCTTCTTTATCCCTTCTAACTAAGTTAGGTTTGAAGTCCACTTTATCTGATATGAGGATGGAGACCCCTGCTTTTTTACAGAGTCCATGTTCATGGTATATTTTTCCCCATCCTTTTACCTTTAGTCTGTGGATATCATTTTTTATGAGATGAGTCTCTTGAAAACAGCATATTGTTGGGTCTTTCTTTTTACTCCAATCTGTCAGTATGTGCCTTTTGATTAATGAGTTTAAGCCATTAACATTCAGGGATATTACTATGATATGATTTGCATTCCTGGTCATTTTGGTTTATTTTTGGTTTTTACCTTGACTTGGTTTTTCCTTTGACTGGCTTTCCTTTAGGGTAGTTCCTCCCTTTGCTTACTTGTATTGTTGTTTCTCACTTCCTCCTCATTAAATATTTTTTTGAGAATAGTCTGTAGTGCAGGTTTTCTATTTGTGAATTCTCTCAGCTTTTGTTTATCATGGAAACATTTTATTTCACCCTAAATCTGAAGGTTAGTTTTGCTGGGCATAAGAATCTTGGTTGGCATCCATGTTCTTTCATGACTTGAAATATGTTGTTCCAGGCCCTTCTTGCTTTGAGGGTCTGGACTGAGAAATCTACTGATGTCTGGATTTGTTTCCCCTTATATGTAATCTGATGCTTTTCTCTTGCAGCTTTTTAAATCCTATCATTATTTTGTATGTAAGGTATTTTCAATATAATGTTCCTTGGTGTGGATTTGTTATAATTTTGCACATTTGGCGTCCTGTAAGCCTCTTGCATTTGATTTTCCATTTCATTCTTCAGGTTTGGGAAATTTTCTGATATTATTTCATTGGATAGATTGTTCATTCCTTTGGTTTGTATCTCTGTGCCTTCCTCAATCCCAAGAATTCTTAAATTTGGTCCCATATATTGTCCCATAATTCTCGGAGGTTCTGTTCATGATCTCTTACCATCTTCTCAGTTTGGTCAACTTTATTTTCAAGATGAAATATTTTGTCTTCTTTGTCTGAGATTCTGTCTTCCATAAGATCCATTCCGTTGGTGATGCTTTCTATTGGGTTTTAATTTGATTTACTATTTCCTTCATTTCAAGTATTTCTATTTTTACTCAATCTCTATCTCTTTATTGAAGTTCTCTTTTGCTTCCTGCATTTGCTCTATGAACTTTATTTAAGTCATATCATTATTTCAGTAGATGCTGAGAAAATGATAATATACAGCACCCCTTCATGCTTGAAACACTCAAAAAAATAGGGATAATTGGACCATATCTCAATATTGTAAAAGCTATCTATGCTAAGTCCACTGCCAATATCATTCTAAATGGAAAAAAACTGAAAGCATTCCTTCTAAAAACTGGAACAAGACAGGGATAGCCTCTTTCACCACTTCTATTCAACATTATCCTTGAAACACTAGCGAGAGCAATTAGACAGACCAAAAAATTAAAGGAATACGAATAGGAAAAGAAGAACTCATGCTGTCACTATTTGCTGATGACATGATTCTATATTTAGAGGACTCAAAAAACTCCACTAGAAACCTTCTAGAATTAATAAATGAATTCAGCAAAGTGGCTGGATATAAAATCAATATGCATAAATCTGATGTATTTCTTTTCATAATGATGAATCATCTGAAAGAGAAATGAGGGAAACCACTCCATTAACAGTAGTCTCAAAAAAATAAAAAACAACTTGGGAATCAATCTAACAAAAGAGGTGAAAGACCTCTACAATGAAAACTATAGAACAATAAAGAAAGAAATTGAAGAAAACCTTAGGAGATGAAAAGATCTCCCATGTTCTTAGATAGGCAGAATTAATAATGTCAAAATGCCCATTCTACCAAAGTCACCATACAGATTCAATGCAATTCCAATGCAATTCCATACAGATTCAATAAAATTCCAATGAGTTACCTTATAGAAATCGAGAAGGCAATCATGAACTTCATCTGGAAGAATAAGAGACCTCAAATAGCCAAAACAATACTGAGCAGAAAGAGTGAAGCAGGAGGTATCTCAATGCCAGTCCTTAAACTGTACTACAGAGCAATAGTAAAAAAATAGCATGGTACTGGCACCAAAATAGACAAGCAGACCAATGGTATAGATTAGAAGACACAGAGACAAACCCACAAAAATTCAGTTACCTCCTCCTAGACAAAAAAGCCAAAAACATACAATGGAGAAAAGATAGCCTCTTCACCAAATTATGCTGGGAAAACTGGAAATCCATATGCAGCAAAATAAAATTAAACTTCTATCTCTCACCCTGCACAAAACTCAATTCAAAATGGATCAAAGACCTAGGAATCAGACCAGACACCCTGCACCTATTAGAAGAAAAAGTAGGCCCAAATCTTCATCATGTTGGCTTAGGATCAGACTTCCTTAACAAGACTTCCAAAGTATAAGAGATCAAAGCAAGAATCAATAAATGGGATGGACTCAAACTAACAAGATTTTTCTGAGCAAAGGATACAATTAATAATGTGAAAAGAGAGCCTACAGAGTGGGAAAAATGTTTGCTACATGCACTTCAGATAGAGCACTAATCTCCAAAATTTATAAAGAACTTACAAAACTTTACACCAAAAATACAAAGAACCCAATCAATAAATGGGTCAAGGATCTGGATACACATTTTACAGAAGATGATGAACAGGCAATCAATAAATATATGAAAAAGTGTTCAACATCTCTTGTAATAAGAGAAATGCAAATTAAAACAACTCTAAGATTTCATCTTACTCTGATTAGGATGACTATTATCAAGAACACAAAAAATAATAGATGGCGTGGCTGTGGGGAAAAAGGCACACTTTGACATTGCTGGTGGAGTTGCAACTTGGTTCAGCCACTCTGGAAAGCAGTGTGGAGATTCCTCAGAAAACTTGGAATGGACCCACCTTTTGACCCAGTTATCCCACTCCTTAGTTTATACTCAACGGACTTAAAATTAGTCCTTTACAGTAACACAGTAATACCACAGTAACTCAACCATATCGATGTTTATAGCAGCTCAATTCACAATAGCTAGACCTTGGAACCAACCTAGATGCCCTTCAACAGATGAATGGATAAAGAAGACATATATATACATATACACATACACAATGGAACTCAGCCATAAAGAAGAATAATGTTATGGCATTTGCAGACAAATGGATGGAATTGGAGATTCTCATGCTAACTGAAATAAGCCAATCCCCAAAAAACAAAGGTCGAATGTTTTCCCTGATAAGTGGATGATGATATAAAATCTGGTTGTAGAAGGTTCGAGGTGAGAGAGGAATGAAGGAACTTTAGATTATGTAGAGGGAAATGAGAGGGGGGAGGGGGGGTTTATGAAAAATGGTGAAATGAGACAGGCATCATTACCCTATGTACATGTATGATTAATAATACTGATATGAATGTATATCATGCACAACCACAGAAATGAAAATTTGTACCCCATTATGTGTGCAATGAATTAAAATGAAGTCTGTAAAATAAAAATAATAATAAAAAATATTGAAAAAAAAAGAAGTCACAAGTTTGAAGAATCGAATGCTTAAATTGCAAATACTTTAGGTGAATCTTGAAACTTCATAACCCCAAGCTTGGGAAGAAAAGCCACTCAAATTAAATTTTGTAATGTGGAAAATAAACTACTTCCAATGATATTTTATCACTTGCATATGAATTCAAACTAAGAGATTTCACATTCTTTCACTTTATCAATTTTTAAAGTCTTTTCATTTAATTATGAAGCTTGCAGAAAATATCTTTTCAGTATCAATAGTCCCATCTCCCCTCTTTAATAAGCATAAACACTTAGGTTCATAACTAAATACTATTTCTAGTCTTAAAAGTGATTGATTATTCATTTCTTTAAATTTTTGCTGTAAAATTATTTATTTATGTATTTTCTAAATTCATGTAAAAATGATCAATGGGAAACCAGTGTGATAATATTAATGAGATTAATTCAATTCCAGATGAGTAGAGATGAGAAAGGAAGTGCCTATTCCTCAAGCTCTTTCTGTAAATTTTAACCAAATTATAGATTTACAATTTACTTCCATGTTTGCATATTCACAGTAATTAGAGCTCTTCTAGCTGGCAAATAGGATTTCTTATTTTTGAGAGGGTTTTAAAAAAAGAAAATCCTAAACCTGTGAATAACAATTTCCTGCTTACCAAGCAAAGGTTGGAATCTATATTCTGCCTGCTTGTGGCACTTATATCACGGGGGAGAACCTGTCCAGGAAGGAAAAAAAACGGTTAGAAACCAGAAAATAACTAGAGAAACCATTAAAACACAAAATAAGTCAGGTGCAGTGGTGCAGACCTGTAATTCCAGTGGCTTAGAAGGATGAGGCAGAAGGATCACAATTTCAAAGTCAGTCTCCACAATTTAACGAGGCACTAAGCAACTTGAGACCCTTCTCAAAATTAAAAAATTAAAGAATTAAAATAAAATAAAAAAGACTGGGATGTGGCTCAATAGTTAAGCATCCTGGGTTCAATCACTGGTACAAAAAATAAGATTTAAGTTTGCTATTTTCACTCACAGTATACAATATGAAAGTTTCATGTATTGACAAAGAGCATAATTTAGTACATTCACTGAACCCAAGAGTTTCAAAAATGGGTAGGAGCTTTTGTTAAATTCACAATGTAGCTAGAATCACCAGTCTTTCAAAATCACTTCATGGGATCCTCATAGCACTTTTAATTATTACTGAGAAATGACAGAAAATTCTTAGAAGGTAAGGTCTGTTCTCACTGTACATAATAAAGTGATTCACACAATTGCCTTCAACCCTGTGTTTCTTTATTAAACTCCATCTGGAATTACAAGGCAAAAAAAAAGAAAAAAAAGAATACAAAGCAATAATAGGTATTGGCAAGCATTGGGGGAAAAGGTGCCCTCATACATTGCTGGTAGAGTTGCAAATTGATGCAGCCACTCTTGAAAGCAGTATGGAGATTCCTCAAAATACTTGGAATGGACCCACCAGTTGACCCAGCTATCCTACTCCTTGGCCTATACCCAAAAGACTTAAAATCAGCATACTACAATGACTCAGACACATCAATGTTTATGGCAGCTCAATTCACAATAGCTAGATTGTGGAACCAACCTAGATGCTCTCCAATAGATGAATGAATAAAGAAACTGCTATATATACAGAATGGAATATTATTCAGTCATAAAGAATAAATTTATGGCATTTGCAGGTAAATGGATGAAGTTGAAGAATGTCATGCTAAGTAAGATAAGCCAATCCCCAAAAAACAAAGTCCAAATGTTTTCTCTGGATTCTGATACATAAGTTGGATACAGGGGCAGCAGTGGCAGGTAAGGGAAGAATGGAGGAATTTTGGATTATGGGGAGGGAAATGAGGGGAAGGGATGGGGCCTGGGAGTGGGAAAGATGGTGGAGTGAGACAGACATCATTACTCTATATACATGTTATGGTTGCATGAATGGTGAGACTCTATACCTTATACAACCAGAGAAATGAAAAGTTGTACTCTATTTTTGTACAATGAGTCAAATGCATTCTGCCATCATGTATAACTAAATAGAGCAAACAATAAAAAAAAGAATCCTGCTATGTACAAAAATCTATTTTTATGAATAATTATAAATGATGTTTCAGGTAAATGGTTTTATACTTAGTTGTTCTGGGAAATTCATAACTTTTCAAATAATGCAATTTACTTTTCCAATGCATAACAGACTTTTAAAAAGCAACTGCCAAATTACGTTATGTAATACTGCTTTCATCTTAGGGAAACCTGATGTTCAACTAAAAAAAAAAAAAGCACATCCCACTTGGTCTCCATTAGAAGATTTTAAACCAAATATGTTCATCTGATTCCTTGAAAAGTTATTTTTATCATAATCTATAGTAAATCATATAATTTATTTAAGCATTTCATATTCTGCTTATATATCTTTATTATATTCCAAAGCTTCAATAAGCCCAACACAGATAAAAAACTTTTCTCGAACAAATATAGAAATCATATTCTGCGTTCTCTAATGTATATGATTGCTTCTAAAAAATATCTGTAGATATATGCATGTATGCAACAAATTTGTGACAATTCAATAGCTTAATTTAATTAAATTTCTTGATGCCCTAGAATAATGATTGTGCAGGTAACTTTAATATGCATCTCATAGCAACCCTCATTTTCTGTTGCATTTAATCTTTTGTTATATTTTCATTTACATGTATATAGAATGATTAAATGTATGTATAATCACTTACCTAATGACTCTTTTTCCCCATTAAGATTGATAAAAGCACAATGTATTCTTTTTAACTTTGCATCCTTAGTGCTTAAAAGTTATTTACACAATTAAGTTCTCAGCAAATATATGTTGGAAATGAATGGGAAGAAAAAATTTTGATTTTTGAGTCCAACAGCAAAGAACTTAGAACTCTCCCTCTCATCCTTACAAGAAAAAAGTATATAAACTGAAAATCAATAACTGTGTGGACCCAACAGAAAGCTGGGATCACAGGTCAAATTGCCATTCCAATCCAAAGAGACATGTGTATCCATAAATATGACACCGCTCACCAATAGGGAGATGAAGTGAGATATACACCAATTAGAATGCAACACTCAAACACACTGACCACAGCAAGTGCTGGGAGAAATAAAGAGCAATGAAAACTCTCATGCAGTGCTGATGGGAATCTTCAATAACTTGGAAAGCATTTTGGTAGTTTCTTAAGAAGTTAAACATACACTTAACATGAAACCCAGCCATTATAATAGTAGATATTGAACCAAAAGAAATGAAATCGACTGATGAGTTGCCTGGTGTGATTAAAGAGACAAACAATTGAGCAAGACACAGCACTAGAATTCCCAGAGTGACTTCAAGAGAGGTTAGACTCTTAGGAAAGTTACACTAATAGTACACTGTGCAGCTCACGCAGCAAAAAGGAATAGATTGCATTCAAAATCACAGAGTACATATACAAAAAGCAGCTAACTTATTGATAACCATTTATTTTCCCCCAAATTTACCTTGTCCTCTGTAATTTTCCAGTGCATATGGATGCTTATGACATCAAGCATCAGCTTCAACACTCACTCCATGAGTCTTGTGGCTGTAGCCCTCACAATTTCTATTACACCTCCAGCATTTTCTCTTGCGTCATTCAAAATCCATTTCTTTGAATCCCTGTTTTCTGCCAGCTGTTTTGCTATTTTGTATTTCTTTTTCTTTTTAAGTGCAGTAGGAAGGTTGGAGGGAGTTGGAATAGAAAAGAATCTTGCTGCTAGCTGGGATAAATTTTCAGAATTGTGATCTGGTTAAATCCTTTTGCTATGGGCAAGTCTATCTGTGTTTCACATACAGAAAGAGTGTTTTTCCTTCCCCTCTGTGGACCAAAGGGAGGCTATTTCTTTGATTCTCAATGAGAAAACTTGCTGGGTTCCTGCAAGAAAAGCCCAAGTAAATGTGAGCACAGTAATCCTTCCACATCAGAGAACACGGTGCCTAGACATTCTGGTATCTTGTCAAAATGGTCATTTAAATATCTCTATGAGACTGTACCTTTGGTGGCTTCTTCTCAGCAGATCTCCATTGGATGTGCATCTTCCAGATATGCATGTCTCTCTGGATTGTGGTGGCAATTCGGTCTCTGACAACTTTCTCATGGGTCCCCAAAGTCACTGATTTTCAGGGGATAGGCAAAGGAAAGAGGGGAATGAATCTGACATAGTTTTCTCACATACATATATGAAAACAGCATGGTGAATTCCACCACCATGTACATCCTTAAGAATGGTACTCTAACCAAAATAATATATATTCCATGCTTGTATATAATTATATCAAAATGTATTCTGACTAAAAAGAATCAAAAGTCAGTGATATGATCAGACATCCTTCTTTCATTTCTTATCTTAAGAGAAATTACCAAAAAGTGAGATGCTATTTGCAGGACTATTGTAGATGCTCTTAATTAAAATAAGTGAAGTTTTGGTTTTTGCCTGTATTTTATTTAATTGTTTTTATTTGGTGCTGAGGACCAAACCCAGGGCCTCACATATGCTAGGCAAGCACTCTACTACTGAGCTACAACCCAAACCCAAGTAAGATTCTTCACATTTCTAGTTTTCTGATGATGATTTTTTTGGGGGGTATTTTTTTTTTTTTTTTTTTTTTTAAATCAAGAATGTTGTACAAGGTGTGTTGGCACATGCCTCTAATCCCAACTACTCAGGAGACTGAGGCAGAAAAATGACAAGTTTGAAGTAGCCTGGGCAACTTAGAAAATAAGAAGTAAAAAGGGCTGGGGATGTAGCTCAATGGTAAAGTATCACTGGGTTCATGGGTTCAATTTCCCCCTCTTCCCCCCAACTCCCCAAAGAAGGGGAAAACATGAATGTTGAATTTTGTTAAATTTCTACGGAGTTTATCATGTAACTTCATTTTTTGTTAATGAACATATTTCCATTAAATTTTCAAGTGTTAAACCAACCTTTTTTTAACCCAAAACAAATATCATTGATCTTCATATATTATTGGTTTTATATTTTGTTGGATTTGATTTAATAGAATTCTACAAAATTCTATGAAAATATTTACATCTATTTTCATTGGAACTCTTTCTCAGGTTTTGATGTCAGGGCAATTCTAGCCTCAGGGAATGATTTGGGAAGGATCCCTCCTGAGGCAAGAACTTAAGAAGGTTTAAAGCAACAAATTCCATTAGGATTTAAGAAACATCCAACCACAAATATATCTACTCAAGAAGAAACAGTATCAATTATCTTTAGTAGAAGGTTAAAATTATACCTATATCCTAAAAAATAGTTGTCAACTATGTGCCTCGTATTAGCATTTCATTACCAACATAGTATTTTCTCCCAGAAAGTTCCTATCCAATAACTTTCTTCTTATCAATTAAGTACACAGCTAGAAACATTTTTTCTCCCCTAGATATTTGCAGTATGAGGTCCCGTTTCTGATTAACCCAAATTCTAATTTGAACATAACCAAAAAAAAAAAAATCAGAGTTGAGCAAAGAAAAACTATAAAGTTAATTAATTTGTTTTCTGTAAGGTTTCTATTCTACTTATTGAATTTTTAGTAAGACAGAGAAAACTTCTCCATATGGGAATCTCTAAAAGTGTCTTGCAAAATGCCTTTAAAGAAGTTTTTGCCAAATACACATTTGTTAGGACAGAGATTGGTGCCCTGCTGGAAAAGTTGCTAAACCCCTTATTTGAGGGGTGTGCATTTCAGGAAGTCTAAGACACAGCACACCTCTCTCTATGCCCTTACCCTCTCCCCGGTCCCTGTATCCAGGGGCATGCTCCCTATTTTGATTAGTCCTCCCTCAGAGGATTCTATGCTCTGTACGTCTCTTTGTCTCCTCTATGTGCCATCACATAGTGTCTCCACCAAATACCTGTTTTTTAAAATGAATTTAAAATTCACATCATTATTAAACATATTTATCAGATAAGTTTATTATCCAAAAATACATAATGAAATCTAGGAATGGATGTTGGATCTGCAGTAGATGGACAAGACATGTTCTGCATGTTCCTATCTTAATGAAATCTTGTGGTTTATTTATAAGTTAATTATTTCGCTTGTTTATTTTCTTCTGCTATTCAGGTATTACAGAGGTGAGGCCTTCATGGAAACTGAGGTGGTGTGAAGAACCACCCCCTTCTTTAAAGCCTATTCTTGCATTCAAAACAGAAAGGGATAGAAAAAGCAAAAAGAAGACCCTTCTAAGGGAGAGTGTGTGTCCTCTCACAGAGGAAAGGGACAAGATGTCTCTCCTGCACTCCAGTTTTTAAGTTTCCAGAGAGTCCCACCCAGGTCCACCTCTTGACTTTTGATAGACAGCAGAATAACATCAAACTTTCAAGTCCCCACTGCCATGACAACTCTAGTTCACTTTGGACCATGCTGACTTGTTCTAATTAGAACCTGTCCTTAGAGGTTTTATAGTTAGGAGGAATTATCCTTATCTCTCTGAGTTCCAAGATCTATTCTGTAAAACGAGTCACAAATATCTCCCTCTTCAGGGTAACTTGTGTTCCTCCTATCGGCATTATTTCTGCCTGCATTTCTCCTGCAGATAACAGGTAGTTTGCTATGGAATGTGACATATCCTATCCACTTAAGCCAGGCAGGGCTGCAAGTAAATTGCTTCTTGAGAAAGAAAGCATGTAGGAGTCAGCACAGTGGGCCCATTTCATAGAATTATTCCCTTAACCTCATGTTCCCCCAATTCACAACTGTCTCTTACCGATCACAATTAAATGCTTACTGTGTAGTCTCTGAATGCCAATTATTCAGCAATTGAATGCCACTGTGTAGGATCTGGGGACATGATAAACAATTAAAAAATGAAAATATTTTTCTCTCAGGAGATTAAAACTAATGGCTAGAGATAGACAATAAATAAGTTGACACACAAAATGCAATGCATTAATAAAATCGTAAGTGCTATAATTAAACAAACTATAGAAAATTAGAAAGCTGGAGTGTGCTAATTTAAAATACCATACTCAAGGAAGTTAATATCTGAGAACATGATATTGAGCAGAAACAAGAAGTTATCTTCTCCAACATCTCTCTTTAGATTCCCTCCTTTTGACTAGTTGTAAATTGTGCCAAATAAATTTCTCCTCCCCATCATCTATTTAAATATTTGTTAATACTACTCTAAATAGGGTCAGTATTAACTTCAGCGGCACAATGGAAGATTGAAATTTAGCCAAATGCTGCTTTTTTTTTTTTTAACTTACTGACTTGGAGAAACATATAACCCTTAAGTCCTTTGTTTCACTGTCTCAGTAGCTATTTGAGACACTTTCTTTTTACAGATGACAGGATGCCCTGTTCCCTGAGCAAAACACACTGCCAATTTCCTGTTCATTGATACTTTGTTTTCCAACTTTTCTTCAGTCCATTAATACATTATTTCTTCTATTCCCCAATGCCTTTTTGTAGGCAATAGCAGATGTCCCCAATTTATGATATCCATCAGAATGTTCGAAGGACGCTGTTAAAAGCACATTTCAGAAGCTATCCAATAGAGATTCTAATTGAATAGATTTTTAATGCAGCCTGGGAAGACACAGTTTCTGTTAACTACCAAAGGTGATTCTGACATAGGTGTCCTCAGGAATTACACTGAAAAAAATGAGTTACACCACTTTTCACACGAATGTGTCGTAATCATTGTCTCGCCTTGGGTAGCAGATAACAACAATTTAAAGGAGTTCTGTAGAAAAATCACTACAAAACCTTTAAGATTTTATTTTATTACTGTAACTCTTACAAACTTTCCTCGTCTCATATTCTTTGGCAGGAGGATGAACCTCCAAGTCTCCAGAGTGTGTTTCCTAAGGTGGCACTAAAAACCTGTCAACAGAACACACACTCTTCAGGTCTGGGCATGTCTGGGCACCAGTGTCAAAGTCCTCACTTGTTTCTCTCCTTAGACTTAGATTTTCAAATATGTCTTATAAATTCCTATTCATTCATGATACATTTTGATAATTGTGGCCTAAAATAAACTTTCATGTAATTCTTGTAATTCTAGAGGTCAGAAAAATCACACATTAGAATTGGATGGAAGCTTAAAGACTGTTGGTTTAATCCAAATACTTTTTAAAAAACTGACACCAAAGAGATTTAATAAATTTCTGCATGTTACCTATTTTTGTTTTTTTAATTTATGACATGGTTACCAGTTCAGCAAGCCATGTTTACTAGCCACAGATCACATTTGGTACTAAACAAAGTATTTTTTTTTTCATTTTCCCCCCTGTATTACTTGAATCTGAATTGTGTAAGCTACATCAGACCACGACAAAAACTTCCTTTGTATTCTTCTCAGAATTGACTATTGCACAGGGCTTACTCCAAAATGATATACAGAACATTTCTTCTCCTTTTCTGCCCCTGCACCAACAGACACATAAAACAAGAAAATCAATTATTTGGATAGAAGAGAGGAAGATAGACAGAGAAATGGGCACATGGAAAAGCCGCAAAACCAAGCTGATCAGATTGCTTTGGTAACATTATGTTCAAGACTTCAATTCTTTGAAAGTTGACCTTTCTTAGTAATTCAAGAAACAGAGCACCATCTAGTGGATTCATTGCAAATTCAAATAATCCACACTGTCAGGTTCAATGTCCAAACAAAATAAAAATGAGGGCATATTTTTCATAAGTTTTAAACTTTGGAGTTTTGGGTTTTTTTTCCCCTTTGGCAGAATGAAAACTCCACTTCTGAAATGCATATGTAGAGAGAAGCACAGTCAGAAACTGTTTGAGGTGAATGTGTAAAATGAAGAGTCATATATTTTGTGATTATAATTTGCTTGTCAAGGTTTAAAAAGCTACCATTTGTCACAAAGATCATATAATATATGACTGAAAGTTTAAAACTTTTGAAGAATATGTGCATCATATCTAAAGTAATAATTTTGCATGTAATATTCTAAGTGGCACACATAGCTACATTCAGGAAAAGTCCATATTTTCATTAATTCACATTAAGAGAGGAGGATGGAAAGTTGGTAGGAGAAATAGGGGTGTATTTGCAAGAAGACAGAGGTTCAAATCTATGAATACTTTTTCTTCAGACAATAATACTCAGTGTGCTTTCAGTATCAGCAACCAAATCATATGTATGAGAACATTACAGTCAATGCAAAAATTATTCTAATTCAGAGATACATTCATAAGGTATAAAAACATGACCACGATTATTTATTTTTACTCTAGATTTAAGCATAATAATGCCTGGGTCTTGAAGCTCATGTAAATCATATATATTCCAATAGAGCAAAATTTTCTTAAAGTATTAGCTGAAGATATTCAGATTTACTTTGAGTTCTTATATTTCAAGAAATCTGTGCCATATGTCATGTCTTGGGGAACCCAGACCTAGAGTAATATTAATAAGAACTGGAAGAAAAGAATTTTGCAAGGCTCATTTACATAAACATCAATATTTCAAATAAGCTAAAAGGCTTTTGTCAATTTTCCACATTTTGTATCCTTGATTGTTCATTTCACCTTCCATGTCCAGGATAACTTTCACTCTTGATCATCCCACAAGACTAAGCTTCACTTGCAAGGAAAAAAAAAAGGCCTTCCCTGTTCCCTTTAACAACCGGGTATATTTGTGTCTCACAGTAACCCTCAGTCTTAGCTGAGCATTGCAATCTTCTGAAGAACAATGGAAAATACAATTGTTTTTTATTTATTTGGTCAGGATCAAGTCTGAATATAAGCATTTTTTGAAATGTCTCCAGAGATTCCAAAGTATAGACAAAACTAAGAAACATACCTAAACCATCCCTTCTATATTACTCTGACCAAAGATTTCCTAAACCAACTTTACCACACTCAGAATGGTAGCATAATTTCTGAGATAATTGAAATTGAAATAATTGAATCTATTTATGGCATCTTGAAAACATCAATAGTTAAAAGGACAGTAAAGCATATGAGCTTGTAATTAATAAAATTTCCTAGCCTCAGTTACTAGTGCTGTGAAAAATATTAAAAATTCAAACGTATATTATGAACTTAATATGCTATTTATTCAGTAAATTACTCACATTCAAAATTATTATTTACTTCAATTTATCTTTTTATATCTATATCAACTTATACAGATAGCATTCCAATTTGGAATTTTAAAGATAATAATAATAATAAAAAGTTATCCTCTCTCAATCCTGTTTAGCTAATGCCATGATCCACTTTCTTTACACTGATACACTTCAGGCTCCCCTTTAGCACTCCTTGCATTAAGCATGGACTTACCTGCTGAAACACCTCACTTTATTTATTGTGCTCTCTGCTTCCCCCATGTTTCCTTTACTGACCTCACCATCCTCTTCATCTCTAAATACTGAAGTAACCTGGAAATTATTTCTTGTGTATCTTCTCTTTCTACATTTACTGCTTAAGTAATCCCATCCTGTTATTTGGCTTTAAATATTATCTATTTCTGATGACCCTAATTAGATCTATAACTCTGACTTTCCTCTGATCCTCCACTTTCATAATCTTGGCCTGCTTGATCTCTCCTTATCTGGCCGACAGACGTATCAATTTACCATGTCCAAAATGGAACAGTGTATTCCACACTCTCCTTCCTTACCTCAAAGGCTTATCCTACTGTCCTCACCTCAGTTAATGGCAACTCTGATCTTCCAGATATTTGGGACCAGAAATTTGGAGTCATTTTGAATTTTCATTCTCTCACATTCACATCCAATTTAGCAGCAGATAATATTATAAAAATATATGTAATATCTCACCATTTTCTGCTATTTCCATTTCAAACACCCTGGTGCCAGGCACCATTATTTTGAACTTGAACAATTTAACAAGATTTGTAAATGATCTCCCTGTTTCTACTCTTGCTTTTCTATGGCCCTTTTCTACAGAGAAATAAGAATAATTTCTTATAAAATATGTCAGAGAGTGCCATTCTGCTCAAACCTGCCAGTGTCTTCCTACCTTACCCAGAGTAACTCCATTTCTTTAAAACAGTCTATGAGGTTTTCCATGACATGGTCTCCCTCTACTTTTTCTGATCTCATGTGCTTCTAGACTTCTTTCCTGCCTCTACTTTAGCTACCCCAGCCTCTTTGCACTGTGTCTCTAATGCACTGTGCCTCTGCCTCTTAGTGACTTTTTCTCTTAGTGTTTACAATGCTTGGAATGAGTTTTCTCTAATAGCAACATGCATTGCTCTCTTCTCTAAAGTTTCTATTCAAATGTCAAGTTACCAGAAAGGCCTTCTCTGATCACAATATGCACCAGTAACCCCACTACTCTGTTTTATTTTTCTTCATAGCATTCTTTATTGTTTGTCCTATTTAGCTATACATGACAGCAGAATGCATTTTGATTCATTGTACACAAATAGGGTATGACATTTTTTATAACTTGATATATATCCATCACGCGTTTGTTTTTTCCCTCTTCCCTCTAGAAAGGAAGCTTCATAAGAGTTTGTGGTTTTTTAAATTTCTGGTTTGTTACTATAACATATGATCGTTCTAGAATAGTGCCAGCTATGTAATTGATATGTGATAATATTGACTGTGTGAATGAATTAAGGTCCATTAAACATGGAGGCAATAACTTACTACATAGTTTATGTATACATACATTTATACATAATTAATGCATAAATATTCGTGGAAGATAAGTGGAATTGGAACTTCATATAGGCATCCCATTTATCAACAGATATTATAAAAAGAAAAAATGTTTTCTAAAATCTCTACTTTTGTTTTCAGACACTAGTTTGAAAAATAGAGTTCTAATGTAGTATTTACATTCATTCTATTTTTCTGCAGATTTAAAAACAATTTATATCAGAATGACATTAAAATTCATTATTTAATTTCACTATAATAATCTTTTTTCTCATATGCATTAATTCTTACTGAGTATCAATATTTTTAATAATTCTATTTTCCATTCATTGTTTTCAATTACATGTTGAATGAAAGAAATGATAGTCCCGTAAGTGCACACCAATACCATAAAGATGAAGAAATTGACTCTATTGTTGGTTGGAAGGCAATCCACCATATAGTAATTTTGCACATATGTTCATCAGCTGATGTACAAAAATCCAACCTTGGTGTTGCAAGTGAAGTTTTATAGAGTCAGGGTAAGGAATTATGAGTTGTGTAAAAGGTCAGTGTAAAGATGGTGTGAGATTTAGTTTACGTTACACCACAAAGGGAATTGAGGCCCAGACATCCACAAACTCTAAGTCAGCAGTTGTCAGACTTTAACATTTATTGAATCCCCTAGGGTTTCCATTAAGATTTCAGACTTCTCAGCTCAAACCCAGATAATCTAATTGAACAGTTCAAAAATAGAATAAGAAATAGTATTTTAGAAAGCATGTCAGGTATTCTGGCATAGCTAGTCTAAGGAGTGTATGTTGAAAAATGCTCGTCTGAGTGAAGATAAGCATGACAACACATACTGTCCCGGGACCACTAGACAGTCTTTGGTTTTAGGAGTATATACGTTTTCTTCATATATTATTTTGCCACTTTTATTGGATTTCAAGCAGATAGCCACGATAGGGAAACTAAGTTCCAGATCATAATTGAACATAAACTGCATGCAAGGAGCGGCATTTCCTCATCTTCACCTCTTTCCTCTTCTCAAAATGAGAGACATAGTTAATTTTTTGCCATCATACCTATTTTTGGGGAATGCAGATAATAAGAATTTGTCTAGCACTGTCTTTTAAGCCTTAGGCTATCTAATGTCAACATACAACTACTACTTCAATTACTCTGTCAGAAAATGTTGCTGCATCCCAAAAAAATATCATAATAGAGGTTTCAGAGGATGCATTTTCTTTGGGGCTGAGAAAGCTACAGCATTTAAAGTATGAATAAATCTTCTCTTGACATAAGCAAGAATGATTTCAAGGTCAATATAAAGTAAAGGTTATGCATAGCTATACTTTTTGACATAATCAGCTCTAACTCTACATAAACTATAACTTATCATCAAAATTATTTTTCAAGGTAAAGAGAATAGATCAAATTAAATTTTCCTCATGGAACTTTTGCCAGCCTACTAATTCCTTTCCATTGATTTTATGTCTCTCATTTTCTTAAGTATTATTTAATTTAGTGTGTGTTCTACACACCAAAGTTCAAAAGTAATTGAATACATGATATTGCTTGAAATGGAATTCTATGTAATTTTGAATTAAATAATATTAAATCATCATCCTATAATAAATCATGCTTTTATCATGAATTGAAACAAGTTACTAGATTTTGTTTTTTAACATTCTGGTTTGTGGCCCTGGGGGACAGGATACTGGGGACAGAACCCAAATGTGCTCAATCACTGAGATACCTCCCCAGGCATTTTTATTTTATTTTATTGTGTGATGGGACCTAGCTACATTGCTAAGGCTGGCATTGAACTTTCAATCCTCCTGTCTCAGTCTCCCAAGGATTATAAACATGTACTACCATGTCTGGCTACCTTAGTTAAACTTTTATCCAAATGAATAGTTAAAAGACTGCCAGTGATTATTTATAACTTGTAATTTTATGTATATACATATTTGTGTGTGTTCTCATTTCACAGCATAAATTTTTTAAAAATTTTGTAGTCATAGATGGACAGAATGCCACTATTTTATTTATTTATATTTATGTGGTGCTGAGGATGGAACCCAGTGCCTCACTTGTGCTAGGCATGCAGTCTGCCACTGAGCCCAGGCCTCACTGCATAAATTTTAATTTTAAAAAAAGTTCAAACATTCCATTAAGATAATGCACAAGTGAAAACATGAAGGTAAGGATAGAAGAGTTGTATGGTGTTACACAATGTTGTGGAATTTTTATATGCAAAATAATAAGATGCTCTACTTGCATAGTAAAAGGGCTTAAGGAGAATTTTAGTTTTCATAGTGAGAAGTTCAGTTATGACTGAACTATCTTACCGTGTCTTTTCATTCAGTTCCTTTTCCTTCCATTACAGACTGAGTTACCTCATGGAAAAACATGTCTGCTGTACAGTTCTAAGCTTGTATCCTATTCTATCAGCAACTATGATTAAAAAACAAAACAAAACAAAACAAAAACAAAAACAAAACCATCTTCCCAAAAGCTACAGATAAAATCAAGGCTTATGGGAAGCTGGCCCTCCATGAAGCAGCCACCCTGCCCACAGGATGGGCTGATTGACTCAGGTCTGTTTGCACTCGGACACTGACAGGAACACTGGATTCAAAAAAGAATGAATGGTTCCTACACCTCTCCCCTTACCTGCCAAAAAAAATCAGGGTTTCTTTGTGTGACAAAGGGGAGCTAGTAATTCAGTGGACTAAAATCACAGATGTTCGTGCCATCAAAAACTGCTACACATTCCATTCATATAGAACTGTTAGAATTTAAGTGATATTAGCTAACTGCATAAATGAGTGCCATGTAAGCTTTATTTCTAGTCTAAGATTAGGAAAAACAGACTAGCTCACACTTTTCCATTGTGATCAGGGCTAGAAATGCCTATCTTGACTCCCTTTAGCATTCTTCTGTGCTGTGCTTAGAAAGAGGGTTGAATCTTTCCCCACACCAGTAACTGCCTATTATAGAAGCCGACTGTTAAAGGAAAGGTGAAAGAAGAGACTAAGAGAAAAAGGGAGAGAATGGGAGAAACAGAGGCTAACTACTACCGCCTGCTCCTCTTGGGTTTTCTTGGTCATGCATCACATACTTATTTGGGCTTAATAGACAGGATGAGATCATCAAGTAACCTATAGAAGGTCTTCCATTCTATTTCAACTTATCCCGTATAACTTTCATAATTGTAATTTCTTAAAATCTTTTCTTGTCTTGACAGCTATATTTAATTCATTTACCATCATTCAGAGCCACTAAAGTAAACCATTATTTTTATGGAGCTAGAGACTGTTGTATTTTGTATGTTCTTAGGCATTTATAATTCCCTATTCCTATTTTCCTTTTAAATTCTAAATTTTCATCAACATTAGATGATTAGAAATCAAAGAATTAAATTTGGAGAACATTCTGTGCTTCCCAACAGCATAAAATAATTCAGTAAGCTCAATGTCTTCTTTAGAAGGTCAAAAAAAGAAGTGGGCAGCTAAATCAATAATGAAAAGAGACAAGCATAGAAATTGTCATCATTTTCTCATAGGGATCAAGAAAGAAATTTAATATGAATATGTACATTTGATAAAAAGATAAAACTGGCATCCAATAATTATATGTGGGATTTTAATTGCACATATTAAAAATCTGTTAGGAAGTTGATTAAAATATTGCACCATTATAATTAACCAAAATGATTCATTTTTCTTCTTTTAATAGATTAGAATGCTATTTAATATGTAACAAAGTAATGAGTGTGATCACTATGGTCATAGACTGTAGGTTGTTAAGAAGAAAGAAGGAATGTGGCAACTTAAGTAGTTTAGCCCCTTACTTTATAGATGATCATTTGAAGGACATAGCAACCACTGGATGTATCCATGGTCATGCAGTTATTGTTTAAAGAGAATTATAACAAAATTATACACAGAACAAAAATATTGGCCTTTTCTTCTTTTTAATAATTTGGGGTAGAATAATATCCATCAATAATTATGCCTTCTGCTTTATTCTGGCTACTTCAAACCTGACTCAAAATACAATTATTTGTAATCTCTATAACTTTTAAGACACAAACATAGAGATAAGTATTTAAAATGATATGTTAAAAAGATGAGAAAGATATTGTCCATTGAGATTTGTGTTTACTGCATAAGCCCTGCTATTTATTCTGTGCTTTTAAATTATAATTAAATTTAATTTAAAAGTAATTAATATGCCAATTAGCTGTAATATTAGCATTTGAGGTTGAAGGCTCTTCTCAATTTCAAATTTAAAATAATATAAATTGTTCTTAATATGATGATATTGGATTACAAAAGAGTGTAACCTACTGTTCAAATCTTTCAGTCTATTCCATGAGCCACAAACTAATCAAGAGTTATTAATGGTGTTCTTAATTATTCCATGGCCAACATTTACAGAGAGTCAAAGTGGTAATGGGAAACTACAAACACATTCACAAAACTTTAACAAGATCAGTTAGACAAATTATATAGACAGACCATTTGAAAAGAATACGAACCAACACACAATAAAGGTACACACTGTTTGTCAAACACATAAATATAAGCATTTTGAAAGGCATAAAAGGCATGACAATTTTTATGCCAATCTTTTTAACTTACTCTCTCTCTCTTGTTTCCCTTTCGTTCTTCTCTAAGTCAATGGTTCTCAAAGTGTAGTCTTTGAACTCCTGGTAATCTTTGACATCATTCCAAGAAGCTTGGAGGTCAAAATAATTTTTTTTATTCATTCAGTGATGATATTTGCCTTTTCTGCCATGTTCATATTTGCACTAATATTGCAAAATCTGTGGTAGATAAAATTGCTGCCTTCTTAGAACCTATTATATCAATTGCACCAACACACACAAGTAGTTACTTTACTCTTCAATGCCATGCAGTCCCAGATAGACAACAGCAACAGTAAGTTTCACTTAAGAATCTTTTGATAAACCAATTAAAACTAATTTAATTGAATATTAAAACCGAGCATACCTCTTCTCAATGTTCTATTGAGAAACTGGTAAGCACATACAAAACATTTTTGTTGTATATTCAAGTATGATGGTAATCTGAAAGAAAGCCATTATGTGACTGAATTTGAGTTGTTGTTTTTTTTTTCATAGAATCACAACATGTTTACTTGATAGAATGACTTGATGGACAACCTACAGTTATTCAGATTCATATATATTTCTGATATTTTTTCTCAAAAATTGATGATGTGGAGCCTATAAAGTAAAACTGAAAATATTTGTTGCTACTGATAACATTTTGAGCTTTCAATTTAAAATTTGGATTCTACCAAACTAATGTTCATATTGCTTCCAAATTCTTAAAGACTATTCTGATGAGATTAATGATGATAAGAAATATATTCTTTCAAATTATGCATAATGTAATCTGTCAATATTTGGAGCAAACAGAAAATGCAGTGAATTGATAATTTTCAAACAGTGAATTATGTTGTAAAATCATTCATGTGGAAAATATCCATTTAAAATGTAAGAAGACCAACAGATTTTAACATATTAGCAAAATCAAAAAATGTATTGATGTAGTTCCCCATTCCACATAGGAACTAAACTTTAATGCACTACAACTTGTTAAGTTTGGGTGTAATACTAAATAATAATATCCAAGGTTATCTGAAAGGATTATAAAAATACTCCTTGCTTTTAAACTCATTTCTGGGTGAGGTCAAATTTTATTTATATACTTCAGTAATACAAGGTTGTTTGCTTTGAATACAGAAGTATATATGAGGATCCAGTTGTTTTATTAATCAAGGCTTTGAAAAGATTTACAAAACTGTAAAACAATGCCACTCTTTTCACTGATTTTTTTAAATTTGGAAAAAGGACTTATGGTTCTAGAAATGTAAGACATTTCTCCAATAATTTTTTCTTAAGATATTAAATTAATTAAAATTGATATTTGTTAGCAATATGTATTAATTTCTATTATGGAAAATATAAAGAAAACACAAGTTCTTTGTGCCCTCAGTAATTTTCAAAGGTATAAAGGAGCTTTCTCAACCAGTTTGAGAATAGCAGCTCTAAATCAATACATTCATAATATACAAATTGCATAATGATAGCAAGCTCCTCAACTGTTATCCCTGTCTCTATTCTCCAGTCTAATCATGCTCTTAACAGATTGCATTTCTAATCTGCTACAAACTTTCACTACCTCCTCTTCATCCATTTAACAAAAAAGCCTTCTAGATCTGGTGACTGACTTTCTATTATATTCACTGCCAGCGGTTTTTAAACCATCACAAGCTTAGCTGACAAATACCTTTATGTCTCTTTATCTTGCCTTTGTGCCTATTTATTTGAAATGCCCTTTCCTCTCTCACCCCCCAACCCACATATTATATTGCAGGCTTTCATCTTCTCTGCTTCAGGACTTTTTCAAGTGTCATCTCTAGGAAGTCTTCCTTCCTGTTCTTGCTTGCCACAGACAAAACTGATCCTTCTTTTAAACAAACAAACAAAAAACCCTGATCCTTCTTTCTCTTAGCCCTTTTTTCTTCATGTTTGTGTTTCTTCCTGTTTTATGTTATTATGGCATTTCTAACCCAGCACCCACAGCACGTAGTCATATAGGAAATTTGTTTCTCTGTAATTTTAGGGAAACAGAACTATGCCATTAATATTTTATGAGCAGATTGTGGGTTTTTGTCCCTTTCATGGTAGTTGGATATATGTGGTATTTCAGATGTTGTTCTTAAGCCACAATTCTACCTTTTTTTATTTCACTCCATAATCCATACTTCTACTTTGTTACCTGGCTCCCTATTAGACTCTGTCTGATAACGTATTTTTTAAGGATAAACACTGGTTAAATTCTAGTGTGCTAGAATGTTTGCTTCTGTCCATTTGGTATGACTTTATAGTTACTTTCTGGTGACTATTTATAATCCTAAATCACTTAGTCACCACCAAAATTCACCTCCTCTGATACTTTTTTTGAAATGATTTATTATCGAGTTGCTACCTTTATGACTTTGAAGAAATACTTGTGCTTTAAAAAAGTCATTGGGATATTAATTATATTTTATTATCACATGTACTCCTTAAGTGGTACTTTTCTGTATTTAGAGCAGATCTTGGTCAGATGTGTCTGTAGAACATTCTGGGAACTTTGCCTTGTTAGGAAGGCAGCTGTCATATCTTCTGTAGGGAACATTGTAAAAGGCATTGAACCTTTCTGAGCATAACTGAGGCATTTTATATTACCATCTGAGCAAGCCAGTACATTCGGTCAGAGGCAAACTGAAGGGAGCTCAGAATAACAATAAAATTAATAAGGAAACTAAAGGAGGAGTTGTAAAAGGGATTTTGACTAAGTCCTATTAATCTATAAAAAAATAGAAGTAATCATGATTTTCATTGAATAAATAAAGTAGAAATTTTACAAATTAGAGTGTCATTTCACTTGTGCTATCATGTCAAAAATATGACTTGTCAAGACAAGAATATGCTGTTATCATATCCAGCATCCATTCACTGGTTAAATATTTAAACCTGCAATCATCCTTCAGTATCTGTAAGGGACTGGTTCTAGGACCCCTGCAGACAATAAAATCTTTGGACACTCAAGTCCCTTATTAAAAAACATGGCATTTGGGCTGGGAATATAGCTCAGTTGGTAGAGTGCTTGCCTTGCATGCACAAGGCCCTGGGTTCAATCCCCAGCACCACCAAAAAAATAAATAAAATGGCATTTGCATATAACTTCTGCATATTACCTTGTTTAGTTTCATTGTGTCTGGATTAATACAATATAAATGATATATAACAGTTGTTATGCTATGTTGTTTTGGACATAGTGACAAGCACAAAAATCTGTATGTTTAGTACTGATGCATTTTTTTCCGAATATTTTCTTTGTCCAATTATTTGAATCCACAGATGGAGAACACACACTCATGAAGATATGACTTTATATTCTTACCTGGAGATAAAGAATGTCACATCAGGACATGACATTTTAAAGAAAATATATAAATGCACTATTGTTAGAATGTCTGTTTGAGGTTGAGGGGGACATCAAATTAGATTTTTCAGTAGAATGACAAATGACTGCTTCAGGCAAACTTTGTGTACGGTCATGATCGGACCTGAAGTTTTGATTTAGGGAAAGGAATGCTCTTACAGATCTTTCTAATCAAAGATAGGCTAAGCCATATCCTCTATCTCATTTAGAACAGCCTTCTTTATGGAGTGTATTGGATATTTTTCTGACTCCATTAATCAAGTTGTTTTATGCCTCAATCCTCTGTTTTCAGGTTTCCTATAAACCCTAATGGTGTACAGAGTGGTACTGGGAACTCCCCTGACTGTCCCTGCCACTGTCTCTAACCCAGCGGAGAACAGCTGAGGGTTCAGTGACTGTTTTCATTACAGAAACAACAGTGGGATGGAGGCTGAGATTTACTGCTGTACCTGAAATGTTTCTTTTTCTTTCTTTCTCTCTAAATTCAGTTGATGGAGCCACCCTGCAGGGAACAGAACAGCTGAAAGGAATAGAGACCAGAGTATCACCAAATATAAAAGAAGCCTTGTCCCAGGGTGTCCATGGAAGGGGGAGGGTCAGCAGAGGAAGATAGCTGAGCTAATGGGGGGCAGTGAGTGAGAGCAAGGGGGAGAGATGGAGGAGAAAGGGAGGAGGGAGGAGACAGAAACACACAGGACAAAGCCTGTAAGCACATTGTGCCAGCTGAAAAGCAGGCATATAGAAAACAAGAATCTGTTCTCCAACAGACATCCAATATATTTACGTTATTTTTCTTAGGTTTTTGGAGGGGAGGAGTTAGAGAAATGGAGTGGGAAGACAAATGCATTAATTGCAGTATTATTGCTTCCTGAGGGTATAGAAGAAAAAGTATAGAAGTATAGAAGTAAAATCTAGTCATTTAAATACAAGGAAGAGGCCGGGCGTGGTGGCACACACCTGTAATCCAAGCAACTTGGGAGGCTGAGTCAGGAGGATCTCGAGTTCAAAGCCAGCCTCAGCAACTTAGTGAGGCCCTAAGCAACTCAGTGAGACCCTGTCTCTAAATAAAATACAAAATAGGGCTGGGGATGTGGCTCAGTGGCCAAGTGTCCCTGAGTTCAATTCCTGGTTCAAAAAAAAATTAAATAAATAAATAAATAAATAAATAAATACAAGGAAGAAGAAATAAGGTAACTCCTGTCAAAAAATATGCGGAGCTTGTCAAAATCAGTAAGAAAGACGTTCTTTATCTTAGTGCAGTAGGGGAATAAGATTGAGCTCAACTCTGAGTACAGAATGAGTGGGGATTTATAGCTGGCAAGTAGACTGAGAGGGTCAGAGAATGGAAATCACCAAAAGGAGACATCAAAGCCAGGGTTGGGTTTTAAGGTTCTTGATAAACTGACCTGGCAGGACTCTTGCTACAGGTCCATGGAATTAGAGACCAAGCTATTGAATGGGGAACTTGATTATATATCAAGGAAGGGGGATTTTCCTTAAACTGACCAAGTAGGATACTTGTTAAAATAGTTCTCCCAATGATGGATGTGGAAGGTCAAGCAGAGGTCTAACTGAGGAGTGAGCTCAGAACACCTAATTTTCACCAAAAACATGGTGCTTTTAGCTGTCTAGCATGCAGACAGAACACAGTCAGAAGTGTACAATGACAGAGAAAGGAAATCTCTCTCTCCCTTCTCTTCAGTGATCAGTCTTCTGCCTTGAATGCACAAAAAATACCTATGTATGTTATTCTATGTCAGAATTACCTAAAGTTACCCTTGACTATGCAGTTGGAGAGGTAAATTAATCTGTTCTGTAGCCTCATCTCTTCATTCTCCGTTGTTTTCTCTCCCTTGTAATCCTTCTCGTTTCCCTCACAATCCCCCATAACATTATTAACTTCACCCAGAAAACTGGCTTATGAAAAGAATTGTATAGTGGGTATCTTTTATTTTAGTCACTGAATTGAATTATGATTTAAGACAGGGTCTGTAGAGATATCCAAAGTGTGTTGTCACAAGAGAGGACATTCCAGGAAAATGAAACAGGGAAGTATGCTGAAGATGTTAGGAATACTTTTGTTATCCTCAGTTAAAATTATCATAGATTTTTGTAGCTGGGAAATACTTTAGTGTTAACTGATTCTGTGAGTGCAGAGTCCTATGACTTATATCATTGAAGTTAGCAGAGTGAGTCTATAACAAGGAAACCAAAGAAAGGCAGATTGTGTTTCATAAAAATATATTGTGCTAAAATTAAATGTTGAAATTAGTTCTTGTTCCAAATCACTTTATTTTACATATAAAAATGCAGTAAATGTCAACTCTATGTACACAAATGCCCTAAGCAGAATGGCTGTGTGCTAGAAATATCACTTTTAAACCATGTGTTTTAAACAGATAGAATTCTAGTAAGGAAGTCCATTTCCAACTATTTTCAAAGTTCCTTGGAAGTCAAGCACCACTGAGAAGAACAAAGAAAGATGAATTTTCCAAGGTCATTTCATTTAAAGGATAAATATGCACCTAAACCACTACAATTCTACAACTGCTGAGGTGATATTGGCCAAACTATATTGTTATATTATGTACATATATATGTAATAATAAATCCCTTCATTATATGCAACGATAATGCCCCAATTAAAAAATGAGGAAAAAATTAAGTAACAGAATTTAGCAGTTTGCAAAAATAAATAAATAATAAAAAAGAAAACATTGATACTTAATGTTATGTTTAGATATTAATTGCCTCCCAAAAACTCATGTGTGAGATGATGCATTAAAGGTTTAGAGGTGAAATTATTGGGTTATGAGAGCTTTAACCCAATCTGTGTGCTAATGCCTTGACAGAAATTAACTGAGTGGTTACTGTAGGCAGGTTGGGTATGGATAGAGGATGTAGGTCCCTTGGAGCATGCTTTTGGGGATTATATGTTATGCTTGTTGAGCAGAGCTCTCTCACTGCTTCTTGGTGTGATGTCTTGAGCTGCTTTCTTCCACCACACCCTTCTGCCATGATGTTCTGCTTCACCTCAAGCCCTGAGGAATGGAACCAGGTATCTATGGGCTGAGCCTTCATAAACGTGAGCCTCCAAATAAACTGCTACTCCTCTAATTGTTCTTGTTGGATTTTGTGGTCACAGCAGCAGTGAAAAAGCTGATTAAAACACTTAATTTGTGGTCTAACATCCAACTAAAACCATCTATACTGATTGGACAGTGGTGGCACACACCTATAATCCCAGCAACTCTGGAAGCTGAGGCAAGAGGACTGCAAGTTGGAGGCCAGCCTGGGCAACTTTGCCAGACCCTGTCCCAAAATAAAAACTGAAAAAGGACTACAGATATATTAGTTCACTGGTAAAACACTCCTGAATTCAATTCCCAGAACTACACACACACACAAACACAGAGAGAGAGAGAGAGAGAGAGAGAGAGAGAGAGAGAGAGAAGAGAGAAGAGAGAAGAGAGAAGAGAGAAGAGAGAAGAGAGAAGAGAGAGAAAGGAAAGGGCAAGGATTTGCTGACCAAATTGAAAATACACATATACCAAAGAAGTACATTTCTGAATACCATGATAGAAAAAGACATATTATTCATCTTTGCAAACATTAATTATTCACCTTTTGAAGGGCAACAAAAACATAAATACAGTCTACTGAGGACCAATAATGGAAGAAAACTTTAAATATTAGAAAGTGAAAGATTTCTTCTAATTTCTAAAAATATTTAAATTGACCCATATACATGTTTAGGACATTTTTTTATGGAAGCATACTGAGTTTCTTTCTTTTCTCTGTTTTATTGTGATGACTCTGGTGTTTCTCTTTTCAGAATAGTCAAGTAGTGGAATTAATCAAATAATATCTCTGGTTTAATTTCCTTGCATATTTGGATAGCAATTTGAGTAAATTGATCTTCTTCAGATCAAAATACAGGCAATATTTTGCTGCCCAGTTTCTCTCTTCCTATTAAAATTCTATATATTTTTTTCATTTATGAAAATGGTAGAAGCAAAGGTTAAATGTATGCTTTCTTTCAAATTGTGGAAAAATTATAAATTTTGTATTTAGAAAGCTGAATGTTATACAGCTAGTTCTGTTAAAATGAGTGTTCAAATTTAACAAATAATTAGTTAATTCAGAAAACAATTAACATTAAATACATGTTGAGGTTTAAAAAACATTCTGTATCTCTTTTTAAAACAATGATTTGTTTTTTGTGGAAATGACACTTAATGTGGTCTACCAGCTTAAATTTTTAAGTGTGTAATACACCACTGACTATAGGTACAAAGTTATACAGCAAATCTCTAAAATCTATACATTTTGCTTTACTGAAACTTCATGCCCATTGATTTGTAATTCCCCATTTCTCCCTCTCTCATCTGCAGGCAAACACTATTCCAATCTCTGATTATATGAATTTGACTAGTTTAAATATCTCACATAAGTAGAATCTTTCCATGACTGATTTATTTCACTTAGTGTACTGTCCTCAGGATTCATCCTCGTTGCATACTGCAGAATTTCTCTCTTCCTTTTCCTTTTCTTCCTGCTCCTCCTCTCTTCCCACTCCTCAACCTCCTCCCCGTCTTCACCTCCCTCCTCGTCCTCCTCCTCCTCTTCCTTCTCCTCCTCCTCCTTCTTCTCTTCTTCATACTTAGGATTGAACCCAGGGGTGCTCTACCACTGAGCTACATCTCAGTTTCTTTTTTTATATCGAGACATGTTCTCACTAAGTGATCCAGGCTGGCTTCAAACTTGCCATCTTCCTGCCTCAGCCTTCCAAGTTGCTGGGATTATAGATTTGTGCCACTGTGCCAAATTTCCTTTTTTTAAAGGCTGAATAGTATTTTCTTATAGGAATTCCTCCCTTGTTTTCTTTTGCAATAATATATTTATCTGTCAACCGACATTCAGGTTTACTTCAGGTTAGTTATCATGACTAGTGCTGTAATAAAAACTAAATTCTGATAGCTCCTAAGATCTCAATTTCAATTCTTTTGAATAAATACTTGTGACTATGCTAGATGTTATGTGAGATGATATAGCTTTAATTTTTTGTGGCATCTCTGTACTGTGTTTCCTAGAGGTTGGTCATTTTGCCTTCTCACCAACAATGTGAAGGGTTCAAATTCTTCCCCTTCATTGCCAACACTTGTCTTCATTTTCATGCATTTTTTATAAAAGTCATTGTCATGTGTATAAGACAATATCTCAATTGTGATTTCAACTTTCATTTTCCTGATAATTGGTGACACAGAACATTTTTCATACACTTGTTGGCCATTTGTACATCTTTTTTGGAGAAATGTCTATTTGAGTCTTTAACCTGTTTTTCACTCGGGTTGTTAGGGTTTTTGCTATTGAGTTGTGAGTTGTTTATATATTTTGGACATTAATTTTTTTTTGAATGAATGATTTTATCCAATTCCATAGAATGCCTTTTACTTTTTATTTTTCCTTTGCTCTGCAGAAGATTCTTAGTGTGATATAGGCCCATCTGTTTGTTTTATTTATTTATTTCTGCTTTTGATATCTTATCCATGAAATCACTGTCAGGCCCAATGTCACAAAACTTTTTCCCTATGTGTTCTTCTGGGGGTTTTATAATTTCTAGTCTTATATTTTAGTCTTTAATCCATTTTGAGTTGATTTTTACCTATGGTATAAATGTCCAATTTCATTCTTTTAGTATGTGGATATCTACTTTCCCAACATCAGTTGATTCCTTTTCCCATTGGGTATTCTTGGCACCTTTGCAGGAAATAAGTTGATCATATGTGCATGGATTTATTTCTGAACTCTATTCAACACAGTTATAAATACAGCATTTAGACAAGAAAAATAAATTTATAGGCATCCAAATTGTGGAGAATTAAAGTAAAATCATTTGTTTGTAGATGATATGTCCTTAGATATATAAAATCCTAAGACTCCATACAAAAAAAACCTGTTAGCACTAAGAAATCAATTCAGCAAAGTTGCAAGACACAAAATTAGCATACAAAAATGAGTTGGCAGGGCTGGGGATATAGCTCAGTTGGTAGAGTGCTTGCATCGCATGCACAAAGCCCTGAGTTCAATCCCCAACACTGCAAAAAAAAAAAAGAGTTGTCCTTCTGTACTCTAACATTCAATAAGAAAATTAGGGAAACTAACTCAATTATAATAGCAAACAAAGTATAAAATACCTAGGGTTAAACTTAACTCAAGAATTGAAAGTCTTCTATACTGTAAACTAGAATACATTAATGAAGGAAATTAAACACATAAACAATGGAAGACATTCTGTGTCTATGAATTGAAAGAATTAATGTTGTTAATACATGTCTGAACTACTCAAAGCAATCTACAGGTACAGGGCAATCCCTATCAAAATCCCAATTGTATTTTTTTTCTTAATTGTTACAGACTGCATTTTGATTCATTGCACACAAATGGGGTACATCTTTTTACAGGAGCACAAGACAATTCTATAATATGTATGAAATCACAAAGGACTATGAATGTCCAAATCAGTCCTAAAAAACAATAATAAAGATGAAGATAATAAATAACATTACAATGCTTTGAAAGATCTAGAGAAAACATATTTTCTGATTTTAATATGAATTTAAAAGATTTAGTGAACAAAACACTGGTTCTAGCATAAAGTCACAGATTTTTAGTGTCTATGTTTTCAAAATTAGAATAGTCTATATATCTTTTTAATCTGTTAATCTTATTTATTCCCTCAAGAACATGCATTGAAATATCTCACCAAGTTTGTCTTGTCACTTTTAGCTTTAAATTAAAA
>JAJEJO010005049.1:1312172-1434186 GCA_020662805.1 Glaucomys volans | reverse complement strand
AAAAAAAAAGCAAACAGTAATTCTCTTGAAGATAAGAAGTGAACCTAGAGGCTGCTTCAAGAGAATCATGAGATCTAGATTCATCCCACGTCCACTGATTCCTACCCATTCAGCCCAACCCGATGGCATTAATTGTGTAGTTAGGGAGATGGAAGAGCTAAATAAATAGTACCAAAGTTCTAAATGTGCATGGCTGGCTGAATTTATGGTGGGGGATAATGTAAAATAGTAGCCAGTCCCGAGAATCTTCCCTCTGGGCCAGAAGCAAGCAGCCCCAGCAGAAGGAAATCTACAGCCGGTTCAGTCATCTGTAGCTTGACAATCAATGTGTCTCTGGAAATTTGTTTGACTCGTTTCTTTGTGAACAGAACATGATTTTGAATGCATTTGCAGAAGATGACTATCTGTATCCAAAACACCTGCCTCGAAATTGAACTCAGATGATAGATAAAACCAGAGGTTCAAGTGCTGTGGGTACAGTCCTATCTGGACTGCATGGACAGCAAAGGAAGAGGGCTCTTCAGTGTCCCTGACCACTCTGCCACCACTGCTGACCAAAGAAGATTTTTTTTCTTTTTGAAACTGGGTGTTGAACCCAGGGGCACTTTGCCACTGAGCTACATCCCCAACCCTTTTAATTTTAATTTTTTATTTTGAGACAGGGTCTTGCTAAGTTGCTGAAGGGCTCTGTAAATTGCTGAGGCTGGTCTCAAACTTGAGGTCCTCCTGCCTCACCTTGAGGAATGGCTGGGATTATAGGCATGTGCTACTCTGCCCAGCTCACCAAAGACCTTTCAAGGATTGAGATTCTCAGGATATGGGATATGTCACACCAAATTTGTAAAGACAAAGAGAAGTGTTCAGAGATTAATTTGTGTTTTATTAGGAAATTTTAAAATAGGCATTGACACCTAGGAATACAGACAGAAAAGGTGCAAAGATAAAAGTCTAAGAATAAGGAAATAATCACATACATCACAAAGTACATGGGGCTGTGTCTCATTTTGATCCAGTGCAATGAGGAGGAGTCCCTTAGGAGCTGGGCTGACTCATGCCTTGTGTGGGCTGTTGGTTATTCGTTAGGAAAATCCTCAGATAGGAGGACTGGAAATACCAAAGTAGAAAAGACAGTGACCCACAACGCAGGAGCAAAGTCACAGGCCAGGTCTCAGGATGCCCGGGAAAGGCAGTGGGGCGAAGAGCTTGGAGGAAATTCCACTGCATCTCCTGCCCAGGAACAGAGTGGGCGGCCGCCTAGCAGCAGCATTGCTTCTTGCAGCAGCACTTCTGCTGGCAGCAGCCCTTCCCACAGCCGCAGCCGCAGGAGCCGCAGCCGCAGGAGCGGCAGCAGCAGATCATGGGGGTGCAGCAGCCGCAGCAGCCGCAGCAGCCGGAGCAGCAGCCACCACAGCCACCGCACCCACTGCTGCAGCCACCGCAGCCACCGCAGCCTCCGCAGCTGCCACAGCCGCCACAGCCACCGCAACCTCCACAGCCACAGCAACCCATGGTGTCACTAGAGAGGACTCAGGTGCAGTGAGGAGAGGACTCAGGAGAGGACTCAGGAGAGGAGAGGGAGGTCTGGAGCCTCCTTGTGCTGGGGGCCCTTAAGTACCATCTTGGGAAAAGGAAAAGGGAAAGGCCCGGGACTCGTGATCAGCGCTCACTTCCCTGTTATTACAGTTCCCACGGGGAGGTTATCAAGGGCTCTCCCTTGTTTACATGCTTACGCCTTCGCTGGACCCAATGCATTTGCTAGCATCAGCTTTTCTGTTTGAGAACCATTTTGGAAGCAAGCTCGCTAGGGGACGGTGGCCTCGGGAGGGATCTTCACTTCCATAGCAACACAGTCGAATCTTTCAGATTTTGAATGAAGTAGAGGCTCAGGGCCACTGCCAGCCTCTTCCCTAGTTCTCTTCAAAAGTTTTCTTTCCATACATCCAATTGAATCCCCTTGCTCAACAGGAGCTCTCAGAAGCAAAAGAGAAATTATGGCCATCCAAATGGAGCGCATCTTCTCTTCAGTACTGCTCCTGAGTTCCACATATAGACACCTGATATATCACTACCCATTACTTTATGTATCATTACTTGACCAATTCTCTTTTTGTGAGTTTGCATGTTCCTAGGTCTATTTCCAAAATCATATTTATAGGAACTGACACTCTATTTTTAAAAAACCTAAATTGCCTATTGAAAGTCTTGAAGGGAGTTTCCTTTCTCTCCTCAGTCTGTGCACCCATTCTCAATGGTCACATTCACAACCATGGATTGAAATTGCATGTTTACAAACTTCCCTGATTTTTCCTCAAAAGTGTGTCTCATGTTTAGACTCACCTCCAAACACCTCATCCATCCACAGCCAACTCTCAGATTCCATCTTCTCCCTGGGTGTCTTGGAGGCACCTCCAATGTCACATGCTCCAGACTCAAATCAGAATTTTTCTGCCAGATCATTGACCCTCCACCAACATGTTTCCTCCACTCTTCTTTATCCATTCATTGTCAGTGCATGAAAAAGCCTTCTTTGAATCCTTCCTTTCTCTTTGAATCCTTCCTTTCTCTTTGAATCCTTCCTTTCTCTTTGAATCCTTCCTTTCTCTCAGTCCTATGTCTGTTCTCATCAAATTCTGTTGATGCTGTCTCCTTCAAAGCTGCAAAGCCTATTCACACATCCAGAGTTCCACAGCAACCCCACCCAGTTCAAGCAACCCCTGAGCCCTTGCAAATCTCCCTCTGATCCAAAGACTGGGATTGCTAATCTGCTGGCTGTGGTGTTGGACACCTATTGTCCAGCCACCTGGGAAGCTGAAGCAGGAGGATTGCTTGAGTCTGTGAATTTGAGATTGGCCTAGGCAGTAATGTAAGATCCTGCCTTAAAGAAAAAGAAAAGAAAAGAGAGAAGAAAAAACACGTTTGCTGGGGGTGTTGCTCAGGTATGTCAGTGGTAGAGCACTCGCTTAGTTTTGTGAGGGCCTGGGTTTCATCCCTTACAACACACACACACACACACACACACACACACACACATATCACCAATCAACCCTAGGGACTTCCAGTATTTCCTCTCACTCAATTTCTAAGAACAGTTCACCAAGCTGGAAAAACAGGCCCTGGGTGGTAAGCCTGTCACAAACAGAAGGGAGAAGGGTGTGGCCTGCTGCCAAACCTGAGCCCTGCCCCTAGAACTCCCACTGATGGATGGAGAAGCCCCTGCATAAGGGCACTGAGAACAACCTGCTAGCCTTCACTTCTCTTTCTGATATTTTTACAGCCTCCTGTGGGTCACACACTGTCAGACCAACCAGGATCCACAGTGTCATCTTCATCTCGAGTTGTGAGCTCCTTTTCTCCCCTTGTCAGGCTGCACCCTTAGCTTTTCTCCTACCCTCAGGTCTCAGGATCGTGCAGGCCACAGACGGAGCCCAGACAGCCTACTGGCTAGAGGCCCAGGCCAGGCTCTTTAGCACTGAGGTGCTTCTCTCACCTCTCAGCTGATATCATCCAATCAAGGACAAGAGTTTCTTCTTCACCCAAAGCAACACATGGCAAGAATTATTCCACTAACACCTGGACTTCTATAAAGATTTATATCTACTTTGAAACCATCATTAAGGCCTGGGTGTGCAGAAGAAAAATCACAATGGCATGCTTCACATGAAGTGGTTAATGAAGGAGTAAAGACTCCCCCAGCAGATCCCACCGCTGCACGCAGGTGGTCATGACATCTGGCCTTGGTAGTGACCTATGACTCCATTGCCATATCCTGTTCTCAGTTGCCAGTGTTACTTTGTGTGTCGGCCCTGCATTCAGGACCGGAGCCTCAATCCTCACGCATCTGCATCTCAGAAGCTCACAGCCCCTGGAGCCCCCTACCCAGAGCTCACACACTAGGTGCGTGGTTACCAAGCAGTGTGGGAAGTGGGTGAAGGCTGCACATTACTCTGACAGCCTTGTCGTGCCCCTGAGTCCCAGGATGCTTCCCAGGAACTGTTGGGACTTTTTTGTTTATAGTGGATTGTACTTTTTAGAAACGGTAACAACGCTGAAAATGTGGAGAAGACAAAATGTGAAGGGAAGTAATTAAGAGCTGCTGAAATTCTTGATGCACAGCAGGAACAAGGAAGTGGTCATGCGCCCCCCTACTCTCCCAGAGAGGGTACTTAAGCCCCCCACTCTGCAGAAGGAGGCACCAGACCGCCCTCTCCTCTCCTCAATCCTTCCTCCTCACTGCACCTGAGTCCTCTCTAGTGACACCATGGGTTGCTGTGGCTGTGGAGGTTGTGGTGGCTGCGGCGGCTGTGGCGGCTGTGGCGGCTGTGGCGGCTGCGGCGGCTGCGGTGGCTGCAGCAGCTGCGGTGGCTGCAGCAGTGGGTGCGGTGGCTGTGGTGGCTGCTGCTCTGGCTGCTGCGGCTGCTGCGGCTGCTGCACCCCCGTGATCTGCTGCTGCCGCTCCTGCGGCTGCGGCTCCTGCGGCTGCGGCTGCGGGAAGGGCTGCTGCCAGCAGAAGTGCTGCTGCAAGAAGCAATGCTGCTGCTAGGCGGCCGCCGCCTCGCCTCCAGTCCCCACTCCCGGGGAGACTTCCTCCTTCCTTCCTGTCTGCTCTTCAGCCTCTCTCAGGACCTGGACTCTGTTTCTGTTTCCCTTGGTATTTGAAGTCTTCTGCCTGAAACTTTCCAGACTGATAGGAACATCTCAGTGACAGAGCATGCCTGACCCCGCCTCCTGAGTAAGGAAGCTCCAAGTCAGGGACCTCTGCTGAATGGGATTGCTGTCCCCGGGGTCCCCTGGGTGGGTGATCGCTGCCTCTCAGTTCCCTCCCTGTTCCAGTTTTCCTTTTTACATGCAATGTTTCCTTTTTCCTTTGTGCTCTTAGTTATTGTATCATAGTAACCAAATTTTCTAATAAAGTTTATGCACATAAAAGTACTCTTTTGTCTGTGTTCTATTTGTCCACATGAATCCTTGTTTGTCTGTTCTGAAACTCGAGGGATGTTTTATTTTGAGTAACGACCTTGAAACTCTTGTAATGGTAGTATCCCAAGCAAAGGGTCACATAAGAAGCTGTGACCAGCTGGGCACAGTGGCACATGCCTGAAATCCCAAAGGCCTAGCAGTTTGAGGCAGAGGATAACAAGTTCAAAACCAGCTTCAGCAAATTAGTGAGGCCTTAGAGAGATTATCAAGACCCTGTTTCAAAGTAAAAAATAACCAGTGTGAGGATGTAGCTCAGTGGTTTAAGTGCCCCTGGATTTAATCCCCAGTCCCAAAACCAAACCAAACCAAAACAAACTATGGGTAGGCCTTGGGAGAGCCAAACCCCTCCCTCAACAGAACACTCAGCTGTCTCTGCAAACTCCCCCTCCCTCACACACTCAGTGCATATTTCCTCCAGAAGATTCACATCCCTATTTTATTGATCTAATTAGACATAGTCCTTGAGCTGTGGCCCCACATGGGCATTCCTATCAAGATCCAATATAGTTTTGAATGGCAGGACGAAGCCTATTTGGGTTAGACAAATATAATAATAAAAAATGTAGTTCCAAAACTGGTTGGAATTCAGACTCTCTGATTAGGTGACCCATGTTGGTAAATTCGTCCTGCTCCTTCCACACAGTTTAAGATGTCTTCCTACACACGTTCTCCTAGTTGGTGTTCATACAAGTTGAAAATTCACTAGGTCCTTTTGGAGCAGAGCTCATTACCTCACCATCACATTTGTAGCTCACCCTCAGGGCCTGTTGGGACTTGAGTGTAGTTTCAAGTCTCCAGCAGAGAGGAGGCAGGATAATCTGCAGTCCCCAGAAGCACCTGCTCCAGAGAGCCAGCATGTGTCCCTCAGGGACAGTAGGGGTAGCTTCCACAGGTGACTGTGGAAGAGCTGCCTCTGCTGCCAAGAAGAGGGGCAGAACTTGGGGTTAGATGTCCCCAGCCTCAATAGCACCTGCCATGTTTCTCTTCCAACTGTCACGATTCCATCCTTTCCAGTGGATGTCTGACTTTACCAGAGATTACTGAAATCAAAACAAAGCACATTTTTCTAAGGTAGGACCCAGAAGTTAATATATTATCCACTATTGAAATCAAAACTCCCAGCAAGGCTCAGAGTTCAACTTACATTGTAGGACGAGATCTTGGGTTTGATTTTCAGCATCTTATGTTCATGGCTACAGGGGATAAAGTTTCTTTCAGGTCAAATACAGGCTTTTAAGTCATTAACGTGGTCCTTGACCTGGGAATTCAAAGTCCCTGAGCTCCTCCTTCTCCCTTCTCCTAGTTCTAGTAGTTAAGAGCAACAAGTTCCATTCATGGGATGACAGAGGCAGAGCTTGGAGTGTTTGTCTACAAGCTAAGAAATATCAAGGGTTGCTGGCAACCATCAGACACCTGGAAGAGGCGAGGAAGGACTCTCCCTCTAGTGCCTTGAAAGACAATGTGGTCCCACCAACATCTTGATTTCAGACTTGGCCTCCAGAAGTGCAGGAGAACATGCTTCTGTTATAACCTCAGTCCCTTCACTGCACAATTTCTATGGCGTCCTTGGTGTCTCTACACCCACAACATGCCATGATGACTAGTCCCATTTTTAAGACTTCAGATAGATTCACGTGGCTTGAAATGCAACCAGATTGGTTAGCCCATTCCAGAAAACCCAGAAACAGTTCAGAAAACTTACTACCATTCTTTCCTCTGCAACCTTGACTGCCATCAAAATCGACATCAGTGAGGGTTCCTCCTGAGAAGCAGAACAAGCAGGACATAGAGATGAAGAGGTTGATTTCATGACACCTGATTAAGGGACTAGTGACGTGGTTCAGAATCCATGTGGCAGGCCATCAGAACGGGGTTGGGTAGAACTCTGGGGCACGTGTTGAAGCTCCTGTCCACAGATGGAGCTTCCCCTTTTCAGGGAAGCCCGAGTTTGTCTCTGGAATATCTTTCAGTTGATTGACTCAGGCCCAGCCAGGTAACCTAGGATTACCTTTTTGAGTTCAAGTCAGCTAGTTATGGACTCACATCTGCAACACACTTCACAGTAGCACCTGGGTTAGTGCTTGATGGAGTAAAGGAGGACTCTGGTCTAGTCCAGTTGACACATATAACTGAGCATTACTAGTTGAATTAAACTTTTAAATTAATCTGAGAAGAATTGAAATTGTTATCATCTTTAGCCATTCCAAGCAATGTCATGGAAAAATTTAACTGAAAAGTTTCCTTTGTTTTTTTTTGTTTGTTTTTTGCTTCAGTTTGTGGTAATTAAATATTTGTATCCACTCTAATGTTTTTAGGCTGCTATACATTGTAAGTATCATAATCATGGTTATCATGTAATGAATACTTAGCTTGTGTTAGATCTGCTTCATATGGTTCAATAATAGATAAGTTCATCTATTACTGAAATCAAAACAAATGACACTTTTATAAAGTAAGGCCCAGTAAGTTAATATAGCTCCTATTATCAAAATCAAACCCAATTACACTTTATAAGGTAGAGCCCAGAGGCTAACACAGATCATTCACTTAGGGCAGCCCCTACTTCTGCTCTATTTTGATTTCCAAGTAGTTTGGGGTGGACTTGCAAGTACTGATCCCCATTTCATGTTCCAGTTGCTCTCAGAGGCCACGTAGATGGCTTATTTCATGCAGGCCCATTACACCATTTGGATGTGCCCAGCTCACAGATCAAGATCTGAGGGATTGAAGAGGTTCATGACGGCATAGTCTCTCACTGTATTTTAACACATATGTCTACTATGTTATGAAATGTCTGTATGTGAAAATTCTTGGCTCCTTCCTGATTACAAATGTAGTCTTACCTTTTGTTAAACAAATGTGTCTACACATTGTGTATATACATTAGGCGTTCTGTTAGAGATTGTTTTGGCTAACATTATGCTTGAGGTTAAGTCATTTCTTCATCCCTTGTAAAGACAATTTTTTAAAAAAAGTTGTGTACAATTTGCATATTCATACATATACATAGGGTAATGATGTTTGTCTCATTCTATTATCTTTCCTTCCCCACCCCCTCCCAACCCCTAATTTTCCTCTATACCATCCATCCCTTCTCCATTCTCCCTGTGCCTCCCCCACCCCCGCTATGTGTCATCAACCACTTATAAGAAAAATCATTCGATTGTACTCCATTTGTGTACAATGAACTAAAATAAGAAAGTAAATAACGCAAAAATGCTAAAGAAAAAAAAAGTTGTGTATATTCTGTCTCTGATCCCTCTCTCCATACTTTCTCTTAAACCCCACCTATCCATCCTCTCACATGGGGGTCAGCAATGCCGTCACATTGACTGATCCAGCATCTGTAGCCTGCATTCATCCTCACCAAGGGCAGTATTGTCACAGTGACTAAAACATAAAGACGAAATATTTAATACCATCTGGTTCAGCACCACGCATTTTCAGTGAGCAGAGCTGGTCCTCTGGGTCCCTGCCAGGTGAGACCTGTGTCCCTAGGCTCAGGACTGGAATGGATTCCTCCCATTCATGCAGATGCTACAGTGGTAGAACTATATTTTTTCCCTCCACACTTGACTGAATAGATTGTGTAAAAGCTTTCATTAGGAAAAGTCCAGCAATGATAGAGAAATAACTTGTTCCACAAACTAAAAACTAAACAAAAAAGAAAAAAAATTTATTAGTGGATCACTTAAAATGGATATTTGACCCTGAGGGTACCTAATGAGAAACTAGTACTGGATGAGAGATTATGAATAGGCCACTGTTTCTTTTTATTTGTAAAATTAGAATAATAACAGTATCTATTCACATATTTGCTGTAAGGACTAAATGAAGCATTCATATAAGACACATTGAAGAATGTCTAGATAGTAAGAATCCAATAAATTTTAACCATGTAGCCCTGAAACTCTCCAAATCTGTGTCTGTATTCAAACAGCACAAATATGTGTGTATATAATATATATATTTAAAACATGTATATGTTTGTGCAGTGTATATATACACATATGTATTTTTAATATAAATACATGCATATATTTATATAGTCTATATAAATATAACTCTACCTGGTATAAGATCAAGATTGTACCTGGGGTGGGCTGAATTGCCATGTCTACTAGACATCCAAACAGATGGTCCACCGAGGGCTGGAGTTGAGGGGGAGAATTCAAGCATGAGCTATCATTTTTTGAATCCTCAGTGTGCAAATACAGAGATAGCATGGAACTCAAACCATCTGTAGAGAAAAGAGCTTCAAGGACTTAACCTTAGGCTTTCCAGGGTTAAAACCTTGAGAGGGGAGAACAGCAAAGGAGACAGAAAGGAGCAGTCAGTGAAGAAGGAGAAGATCAAGAGTGCACGGTGTTCTAGGAGTCAGTGAGGCACTGTCCCAAGGAGCAGAGGGCACTCACACTGACAATACTGCCCCTTGGTGAAGATGAATGGAGGCAACTGGCACTGGATCACCCAAGGCAATGGCATTACTGACCGCCACCACAGAGGACAGAAAGCAGAGGGTGGATAGGAGGGGTTTAAGAAAAGTGTGGAGAGAGGAATCACAAACAGGATTCAGACTACCTTTTCATATGACTTTAAAAGGGATGAAGAAATGACTTACCCTCAAGCCTAATATTGTCCAAAGCAATCTATAACAGAAAGCCTGCTGTTCACATACACTTTTTTCTTATAAAAAGATAAAACTAGATTTGTGATCAGGAAAGAACAAGCAAGAGTTTTCTAGGTAACGACAATATTCTTCTTGGGTGTGAGAAGGAGTATTTGTCTTATAATTACCTGCTATCATGATTTGTTATGCCATTGATAAACCAGTTCATTTGTTTTATTTACTTTTCTCTATACATGTGATAATTCAAGGTGTTAGAATAAGTTTAAGAGATTCATAAGAACATGTGTGTGGAAAAATGGAACAGAAAATATTACTACTGAGTCACAAAAGGTATTTGAGAAGTCATATTCCAAATTACATGTAGACCAAATTTGACTCAGAAACTCTAAAAGATTGGGTATACTAACTCTGGCTAGTAGGTGAATGTTTGTACCTTTCTGATTTAATTAAAAGTGGAGTTTGAAAATCACATAAACATTAAGAATAAGCCAGGAAAAAAGAATTCTGAAAAAGCTGTACAATCAAACCACAATCACATCTAAAAAAATTAATAATTCCTTGATATCATCAAGTCAGCAGTCAAATTACCCTAATTGTCTCAGGAGTTTCAGCTTTATTGTATGATTCAGGATTCTAAGGGGGACCCACACCTTGCCATTGATTGAACTGTGTCTCTTTTCTCCTTGCATTTTGTTTGTTGAAAAAAGAAAACCTGTAGTTTTCCAGTTTCAGAAGCTTTTTTATGCTATTCATGGATGCCATTGAGTGAATTATCATGTCTTCTCTCTTTCTTGTAAATGGTAGTTCAATGTGGGAGTTCATTTGCTATTTTAGTGATAATCGATGTGTCATTTTTTACCCTTGTGTTTTTCTTGCTCTTTAACTTCCCATCTCCTTTCTTGAGTTCCTGTGTTAATATTTTTCCATAGCATATGTTTTATTCCCCTTTTCTGTATATAACTTATGTAATGTTCTTCTGATTTGTTAACAGTTACACTTGAAATGCATTTTAAATAAAGCATTGGCAGGTTAAGGATGTGGTGTCTGCCCTGGCTTCAGGCAGAAAGGGGAGAATGATCTGCAGAGAGCTTTAACACAATAGTAAAACTGATGAAAAGCAATATTAATGTCTGCATTTTATTACTGGTGTACACAAACACTCCCCAATGACGATGGTGATAAAGTTTGCCTGACTGCTCGGTGGACAGCTATTGCCTCCCTGCTAGTTATGCCACCTTTCTTAGTCCATTTTTTGTTATTATAATGAAATAATTGAGGCCAAGGAGTTTGCAAATAATATAAGTTTATTTGGCTCATGGTTCTGGGGTCTATAATGTCCAAAAGCATGGTGCTGGCATCTGGTCAGCAACTGGTGAAGGTCTTCGTGCTGCATCATAACATGGCGGAAGGTCATTGCATGGTGAGATGGAGCAAGTGCGCCAGCTCAAGTCATGCTTTCTCTTCTTATAAAGTCACTAATGCCATCAAGGGGCATCACCCTAGTGACCTCTTCTAAACCTAGTTACCTTCCAAATGCCCTTCCTTCAAATATCATCACCATTGGAATTTGGATGTTAAGTTTCTAACTTGCGTTCCCACTTCCCCTGTATACACAGGTGCAGACCACCCTTCCAGCACTGGGCCACCTTATGGCATCTCTCCAGGGGAGTGACTGCAGCTCAGTGGTAGGTTGAGGCAGCCAGGAACAGGACTGGCCACTTGGGCCTCTGTGGGGCACCCTTCTGGTGCTCAGATGCCTAAGAAGGCTGATGTGACAAACAAGAGTAAAAGCCAGGATCACTTCCTCTCTTAGGTCTTGTGGCAGTTGATTGAGTCACCAAAGCCATCCATGCCAAACCTGACTCCAAATGAAGTTCTCTAACAGATTTTTCAACTGATGCTATAAATGTAACAATTGCAGCACCTCTGTCAGAGGGAGAGGCTGGTGCTGAGCTCCGTGGGATGCTTTGCAAGGTCTTAAAACTCAGGAAGAATGTTTTGACTAAGGGTGAGAAATCTTGTAAATGTGCTGGGAAGCTTTTGACCTCTACAACTGCAGAAGAGATCTTGGAGAAATTATAAAAGGGAAGCCGAAAAAGAAAGAAACACAATAAAAGTGCATCCTTGGAGGGACTTTTAAATTTCTAACAGTGAAGAGGCTGCTAAGTAGGAAAATTGTTATGGTTTAGATATGAGTTGTTCCACAAAAACACAATGTGAGACAATGCAAGAACATTCAGAACTGAAATAATTGGGTTATAAAAGGTTTAACCTGATAAATATATTGATCCCCTGATAGGGATTAACTGAGTGGTAACTATAGGCAGGTAGGGTGGGGCTGGAGGAGGTGGGTCACTGGGGGCCTGCCTTTGGTGTATATGGTTTGTCCAAGGTAAGTGGAACTCTCTCTCTCTGTGCTTCCTGGTGCCATATCACTAGCTGCTTTCCTCTGCTTCACCCTTCTGTCATGATGTTCTGCCTCACGTTGAGTCCCAAGAAATGGAGTTGACCATCTATGAACTGAGACCTCTGAGACCATGAGCCCCCAAATAAGTTTTCCTCCTAAAATTTTTCTTGTCAAGTCTTTTGATCACAGCAGCAAAAAAGCGGACAAAAACAGAAATATATTTAAGTGCACAAAAGAACATGGGGATATATATATATATATATATACACATATATATATAAATTTAAATATATATGTATATATATACACACATATATATACACACACACACACATATATAAATATATATAAATCAGACTCAGAAAAGGTAGAAATTTAAAAAATTCTACATATCTACATATTCAATACACCATGCAAGGTGGCAATTAGAACCTGAATTCTTTGACTCCTCACTGAAGACAGTTATCCTAATTGTAAACTAAATAACAATGTTTCCACAATATTTTTAGAATTCTGGAGATCACCTAAAACAGTCCTGCTGCTTTTGTAGCTTTGCTTGATATTTTTAGATGCTTATCTAAATGCAAAAATTTTACTTTACATACTTTAAAAAAATATGTGGAAGGGTGGGATTGGGTTGGAGTGTAAGAATAATAACAGAATGAGACAAACATCATTACCCTATGTACATGTATGATTACACAAATGGTGTGACTCTACTTCGTGTAAAACCAGAGAAACAACAGCTGTACTCCATTTGTGTACAATGAATCAAAATAGATGAATAAAAAAAATTTTAAAAAATGTATACAACAATAAAAAAAATATGTGGAGCATTTTGTAAAACAAATAAGAATAATCAAGATTTGTAACCTAATGTTAATTATTATTATTAATTGTTATTGAGAAACCACTAAATTTTCTTCCTCCTCGATGGTAACTTGCAATCTTCAAATCTGTTGGTTCTTACCAATCTCCAAAGATCCTTCAAAGAACAAAGAGGACATGGAAGCACATTCAAGTTGAAAAAGATTATAAATAATTATTTACATAAAAAAGTTTTTAACACATGAACTTTTGGGGGCCACATTCAAAAAATGGTACCATGCTGGCAATAACTTATCAACAATTTTTACCTTCTCTGGAAAAGCACAGACATTCTCAGTTTTGAACATTTTTCTGCTGACTTACATACTACCATTGTCCATTATCTTAGTGTTTTTAAAAACTTTTCAAGATAAAAATATAAGCATTACTCTTTCGCTTTGCCACTATTTGTTTGAGTTTCCTGCCTGTTGAGCTTTCCTTATGTCACTTCCTGCTTCATGTGCTTTCCTTTGGGGTAACTCCTCCTTCCTCCAGTGCCTCTTTTAGAAATTGCTTCTGTAGGGTTTGCTGATGATAACACCAACTCATTTTTCCCTTGATCTGAAGACGTTTTCATCTTGTTCTTATTTCTATATGGTTTTCTCCTTGTGTGTCTTTCCAGGCTGGCAATTATTTTCTCCAACACTTGGGAGACGTTACACCAGCCAGATGTTTTCCTGGCTTCCACCTTCCCTGGTGAGAAGTCTCATTTCTTTATCTGTCCCTCTACCACTTCTATTATTTTCTTAAGTAACTCCAAATAGATATTTGCTGAACTTTCTCACTTTGATCTCCATGTATGTTAACATTTTTTTCCATTTATATTGCTCTGTAGGTGATTTTTCTAGTTTCATAGCTTTTCTGTTATATGAATCTAAATTGCTCTGAACGTGTTTATCAAGCTTCTAATTCTGATTGATTTTATTTTGTTCCCAACATTCATGATCATTTATGATCTATTTTGTTGTTCTCATTTTCCTCTCTATGTAAACCTATTAAATATATTTTCTAATGCTACAGATAATTCCTTCTATTTCAAATCTTTGTTAGTCTGATCATTCTATTTATTATTGCAGTTGACCTGTATATAACTTTATATTCTTGTATGATTTGGAATTTTTTAAAATCATAGGCTCAAACTGAGCAGAATTTTATCAGTGGTAATACTTTTTATTTGATTTTTTTTTAAACGTCACTGGGGATTGAACCCAGGGATGCTCTACCATTGAGCTACATCCCCATCCCTTTTATTATTATTGTTATTAGTAGTGGCAGTAGTAGTAAGACAAGGTCTTGCTAAGTTGCCCAGGTTGTCCTTCAACTTGTGACCCTCCTGCCTCAGTTTCCTGAGTTGCTGGGATTACAGGTGTGTGTCACTGAGCCTGGCTTGTGGCAATGTTTTGATTCCAGTGTTGGGGACATTCTCTAGAGATTGCCTTTGCCTTTGATACACCTGGGGACCTTGCCCATCAGGGCCACTTTAAACTAAATTTAAAAATGTTTTAGACAATGTAGACTGTAGGAAATGATTTCCAGAATTTTGTGAGTGTTGGCTTATGAAGGCAAATTGTTTGAGTAAATTCCTCTGACTCCATCCAAATTAGTCTTCTTTGTTTAGATTCCCCCCCCCCCACACCTGTAATTTCATATTTTGTTCTGATTCACCATTCAGTGAAGATGGCATGGGGGTGATCTGTCAATCTCAGGCTCCACTAACACACAGAAATGATAATATTTGAGGAGAAAGAAATGTAAATTACCCTGACTTGATCATTACACATTGTATACATGTATCTGATTAGAACAGTGTATCCTATATTTCAATGCAAATATTATGTCAATTAAAAAATGAAATTAAAAAAATCAATTCTGACATGTGGGAAGCTATTCAAAATCTGAGTAAATCCCCATTTCATGCACTTAAAATAATAACATCCCTGTTTTACTTTTTGTGAGGTCATCTTTCTGGGTAGAGTGCCCTGTCCTTATTAAGCCGTTGGGAATTACAACTAGAAATCCATTTTCATGATTCTAACTTTTATCTAATTAAAGGTGGACTAAAGTACCAGTTATCCTAGCTGGATAATCTAATGGAGCATGCAACCAGGGGCAGTCCATCAGCTGGTCCCTGAGTGGCTGCTCACCAGGGCTGTAGGCCACAGAGCTGGGGAGGAAGGGTCACTGGCGTTTCCAAGTGAAGACGCCAGAGAGGAGCCACATGGCGCTGTGGGTTTCTGAGATCAAGGCTCCACTTTGCTTTTTCTTTTTCATGAAAACTTCTTAAACTGGCAAGTTTTCCTTTCTTAAATTCCAAGTCCCTTGGAGGTTGCAAAAGATGAAGGCAAAGAGATTGTGGGTGGGAGAGGGGTCTTTCTGTCAACTCCCTTGATCAAGATTGATGGTCACACCCTCTGTTCCCCATTCCAAAGTGTCTGTCTGCAAACTGTGGGGTGTGAGTGGGGAGAGTGAAAGGGATGGAGAGATCTGGTGATGGGTAACCCACAGCCCGGTGTTCTGCCATGACTCCTGTTGGGTGTTAGGACTTCATTTACCTAATTGAAGGATTATTTTTAAAAGCTAACTGTTTTGAGAGGCTGTGTGGTTATTTGCCCATCTCCTCCAATACCCTCTTATACACGGAGTTCTGAATCCCATCTCTTTTTGTAGAGTCCCCCCAAAAGTATTTCAGGTCACACTTATGCCTCGGTTCATGTCTCAGGCACCTTGCACAACTAGCTGTGTTTCAAGGTCATTGCTAAGCCATTCCTCAGACCCTTCTAGATGAGGTAAAAATGCTCCTCTGACTTTTCTTGTGAGCCTTTCCCTCTAGTCTCTCAGTCGTTTTGGAAGGTGTGCCTTGAAACCTCTTTTTAAGATTATCCTGATCCTTCTGAAACTAGGAAATCCTAAATAGCCTACATTGTGAGACCAATTTGGGAAACACTGAGAAATGAGAAAGTGCTGCAGGGCGTCTCCAAGCGGTCTCTGCTTGACCAGTCTCTCTGTCATAGGCAATCACTGGCTTGGTTTGTAACTTTCTACTATTTAGATTCCATTCTTTCAAAGTGGCCTTTGGCACTGTGTTCACAGGGCATCGTAAGTGCCGAGTCAATGATAATAAAGAGACGTTCATGATTGGAATTTGGGGGGGGGTTTAATCAATATGCTTTCATATTATTTGTTCTTCAAAGTTTAATTCAAGTATACTTAGATTCCTATCAAAAATCAATTTTTAAGAAGGCTGCTTCTTAAAAAATTGTTCTTTTTAAGTATACTTGACAGTATATTTTGATATATTCTACATATATGGAGTGTAACTTATTTTTGACATATTCTACATACACGGAGTATACCTTATTCTAATCCAGATCCCATTCTTATGGTTGTACATGATGTGGGGTTTCACTGGCTGCTTTTCAAAACCAGGGATCTGTAGTAATATTTAATAATATATGTGTGTATGTATATATATATATACACATATATATACATACATATATATATATGTATTTCAGGGCAACATATATAGCACTAGCATTTATCTTCTGTTATGCCTTTGAATTGTATGGGTTTTGCTTCTGCTCTGGTATCTGGCTGAGCTGGTCCCTTCTTTAGGAGCTGAGCTTTAAAATAACTTCCCATGGAAGAACTTAATAGAGAGTTGTTCTCGAGTCAAGATGTCAGCAGAGAATAGAAGATATGACAGAAATACAAAGGAAAAAATTTTGGAGGAGTTCCTTAAATCTATATTTCTCTTGGTTGGGAAAGAAAAGAGATTTGGAGTTCTTCAACTATTTGGGGATAGAAAAGATAAAACTTGAATATTTTTCTGTCAAATTTTAGATTTTTTTTTCCCCAAGACTTTCACACTTGTGTGACATCCCCTTCATTTTGACAAAAGACTGTAATTATTTATTTGTCAACAGAGAAGACATTTAAGACAGGTTTATATAGAACAGGGGCAGAAAAGATGACCGATTCATGGGTCATTGTCATCTCTACTCCTGCCTTGCCTAATTCAATTATAGAGATTCACTCATTTCAAACTAAGACATAATGGATTTGTGGAAAAATAAAGGAAATATCTGGAGATGATTAATGTAAAAGTCCTCAGAAAAGGTAGGTGAATCATAACTGCTGACTTATGTAGATACATGTTATTCAATTTGGAAGAGAGAAAGTCGTGTCTGGTATTGAGGACACTGTGGGGCAGGAACGTGAGTTGAAGTAGGCCCCGTACTCTCTGCTTCACTGATGAGGAAATGAGACAATAAAAAAAGATTATACCTATGGGACTGACTTCCAGGGACGGAGAGAGGAATTTCATGAGGGATACAGGTGGAAGAAGTCTGGCTGATGGTGGATCATTGTTAAGAACGTCAGGCTTCCGTGCACGCTTTTGTGTTTTTCAAAGTCATTTGAAATTTTTAAAAATGAAAAGTTTCTAAAAAGTCAGTGATGATAAACCTCAAGACTGAAACTGAGAATGGACTGACTCCAGCTTTGTCCTTTCTCCATCACACCACATACACAACCATCTCCCCAAAACTGGAGAGCAACCTGTGAGCCGCATGAGAGTTCAGGAATTTGCCTTCGCTTCAGAAGTTACACTTGCTTTGTTGTGACCTCAGAATGTACTGAGCCTACATGGATCTTAGTTTTGATATTTGTTAAAGGAGATGTCCTTTTCCCTACTGAACCAATGTGAGGAGAAAATAGATTTAAAAAACTGTTCTGGTGTGAAGTTTTTAAAAAAGTATTTCTTTTTGCCTTTTTGTTTTTTAAAAAGATTGCTCAATATACTAAATGCTTTGTATTGAATATTTAAGGAATAGGTAAGATTGACCATTTTGTCCATGAGGGTAGTTGGTTTATGGACGTTGTAAACTAAGCTTTAATGAGGTTGAATGTTAAACGAAAACCCTTTCACTGTGGGATGAGAACAGCTCCCACTGGAGCGACTTTTTGGTTTATCTTACACTCGACGTTTGTTCTCTCACTGTTCAGGGAAAGAATCACCTGTTTAAAGAAGAAGTTTCTTAAGAAACAGGATGTATGTTGATTATACCATCTTCATATTTCTATTCTTTTTTTAAAATTTATTTATTTGTATGTGGTGCTGAGAATCGAACCCAGTGCCTCACACATGCTAGGCAAGTGCTCTACCACTGAGCCACAACCCCAGCCCATCTTCATATTTCTTTATAAAAAATTATCCCACTGAAGACAATATGCTAAATTAAAGAACCAGTAGTAAGGCTCTATATGATATGACTCCACTTATGTGGCATTGTAAAGGGACAAATGACAGGGGTAGAAAATGGATCGGTGGTTGCCAGGGCCTGGGGTGGGGGCAAGGGGTTGATGGCAAGAGGGCATGAAGCCCTCGATCGTGGTGAAGAAACTGTTCTTTATCTTCCTCATGGTGGTCACACAGCTAGGTTTGCTCAAATTCACAGAACTGAACAAGAAAGTGTGAATTATGTGAATTGTATCTCAAATCTGATTTTAAAATGTGTGTTCACATATGCATAATTCACTGTATGTAGTAGCATTTATATATCGTAGAGTAGTATCATATGACGTGTGTGTGTGTATGTGTGTATGTTTGTGTGTGTGTGTGTGTGTGTGTGTGCACGTGTGCATGGAGTTTTGAACTTAGTCCTCTGTGTGTGTGGGAGCCTACCTGAGTGCTGACTGAACCATCCTTGGTTGTCAAACGTCGTCACAGTCATGGTGGTCTGAGTCACCAAAGCAATGAAGGTCTCAGTTCTGAGCACCAAGGCATAAGTTGCATGCTGAGATTAAGTGCAGTCTGAAACCTAACATTGTGAACACAAATGAGCTTAACACTGTGGGTTTTTAAACACGAAGCAGTGAATTGTGTTCTTCCTCAGGTCTTGCTCTGCTGAGGAAACTCAGGCTGTTGCTGACTCTTCTAGAAGCTCTTCCAGCATAGAGAAAATAAGTGTAGATGGGGTTGCGGAATGTATTTTATCATCCCGTGGGATGAGATGCATTGTGATACAAGCATAAAACTAGTTAACCACTTAAAAATTAAACTAATCTAAATACTCTGGAACCAGGGAACAACCAACGTTACTTAAGATTGACATGGTTCAGCAGTCACTTGTTAGACATTCCTATAAGTGGAAATATTCAATGTGGTAAAAATTTGCTTATTTGAAAATGTGATCACTGAATCATTGGTTGTCTAAATGAGTAAAATAAAGTTTTTTTCCTCTGGAAAATTCACAAATTATTTCCTTTCACAGTTGATTAAGTTCAACAATTAATTCATTTGAAATAATTATCCTGACTTAAAATTTAACCTGGTGAGATTAACATACATGCTTTAGAGTTCTTCCATGTAATTTAGCCAAAACATTTACAACGTGAATCTATTTAAAAATATGAAGCTGAATGAAAAGTTGTAACTATTTGTCCTATACAAAAATCCACGGAGAAAAAAACAAATACAAAAGATTTCATGATTTAATGAATATGCATTATTTCTATGCAACTAATTACTAACTAAACATAGCAACACCCCCCCCCCCCCCAATAACCCTAGGTGTCATGCAATGAATGGGACTTTAAATTTCAGATATTTTTTCAGCTAACAATTTTTCCCTTGAACAAATGTTTTACTAGATCTCTGCTTTTGAAACCCAGATTAAATCAAATGGCAGATTTCCTTTTAGCACGCAAATCATTCCATGTTGAAATCTTCACGTAATCTGTGCAGATTCCTAAACAGCTTGACAGTGATTACTTGGTTTTGAATCAGACCGGTACATGTGGTGAATTCAGAAAAAAAACCCCTGTTTTGATGGAAGGCTGAGAGTGGCACTGAATCCTAAGATTTTCAGTCCAAATTCAGAAGTCCTTTCCAACAAGCCCAAAATGACACGAAGTCATACTATATGAAATCTTTTTTTGAAGTTCTATTGGGTCATTTCACAGTGACGTCCACTTGATCACTGTGGAGACAGAGCTACTATCCAGAGAATACAATTCTTGGGAAAAGAATTGTTGTGTTTATATTGTTCTAATGGGCATTGAGCATGAGATACAGATGAACCTCTGGGATGGTCTGTAATTTAAACAGAACCACCTTGAAATGTTATTTGATCAGGTATGTACTGTGTGTTATATGGGATTGGCATTTCCCAATTAACTGTATAACTTAATGTAATAAGAACATTTTCTAAAGCATTTAAAATATTAATTTGTACCTAACAATGAAATGGTTAAATTAAATTTAATAGCCCCAAGGTTTTTTCATGTTGTTTTAATTCATTTTTTTATCTTCCAAGAAATATTAATAAGTGCTTAACATGAAACAAGAACAAAGGCAGATACTAGAGGCACACAAGTGAACAGGCTGGACAGTGACTCTGCCCGCATGTGTTTGCACTCCATCTTGTGCGGGGAAGATAGAACTCTACTCCCCTTAGGATGTCGGAGGACAGAAAATAACATGGTAACAAGAAAATATCAGAGCTTTACATAAAGAAAGAGTAGGCATAATCAAACAAAACCAAAAGAACTAAAAGGAATCAAAAGAAGAAAATTAGTATATTTAGGAACCAAAAATGATAATGTCAGCTAATTCCTCAGTGCAAGCCAGGGGAGAATAAAATGACAGCTCTTAAAAAGGCTGAAGAAGCCACGTGCGGTGGTGAACATCTGTAATCCCAGCTGCTCGGGAGGCTGAGGCAGGAGGATCACAAGTTCAAAGCCAGCCTCAGCAATTTAGTGAGGCCCTAAGCAACTTAGTGAGACCCTGTCTGGAAATAAAAAATAAAAAGGACTGGGGATGTGGTGGGTTGATAGTGGCTCTTTAAAAGCTGTATCTAAGTCCCAAGTCCCCAAACCCCATGAACCTGTTAATGTGACCTGGTTTAGAAGAAGGGTCTCTGCAGATGTAGTAAGGGATTTTGAGATGAGATTGTTCTGGTTTTATGGACAGGTCTAAATCTAATGTCTGGCATTGTTATAAGAGAAAGCCTCTTTCTCACCTTAAAATATGAGTTTTATCTGTTCATGCTTTGTGGTCTTGCATTATAATTTCTACGGTTTTTCTTTATACCTAGAAAACAACAAAAATGGTAACAATACAAGCAATTTTCTCTGCTGGGGAGCAGGGTGGGATATCACCCCTGTTGAGTGTATGCATGATTTAAAATTACCAAATATGGCAGAGAGAAATTTAAGAAAGTCCAAATAAATAAAGGAAGATATATCACCTTCATGTATAACAACTTTCAACATTGTTCAAAATTATCATTTTCCCAAATTAATCTATTCATTCAAAACCATCTAATCAAACTCCCAGAAGACCTTTTTTTATTTTTAAAGAAATAGGCTGATTCTAAAGTGTGTACACACATGTAAAGACCCTAAATCAGTAAGATGGTCTCAAAGAGAACAAAGTTGGATGATTTCCATTACCTGATTTTTGAGATGTAGTGTAAGACTGGTTAAAACAAAGCACTGTGGTGTTGGTGCACGAATAGGCATAAGAATCAATGGCACAGAATGTTTCAGAAATATTCCCTGAATTTCCCCAAAACTTCTCTTACAATACCACTTCATTCTGATTTTCTTCCTACCATTCCGCTGAACTACATCTTGCTAAAGTCACCAATGGCCTCTTCTCAACGTTTTGTGCTTTTTGTGTAGCTGTTTTATGTATTTTAATAATATTGTTGCTATTAGATGTTTTAAATGCTATTATGAATAATGTTAGCTTTTCAATTTTTATTTTAATTGTTCTCTGTTAATATATAGGAGTATAATTTAGTTTACGTATTGATCATGTATAAAAAGCTTCACTTATAGTAAATATAAATCATTTCTTTAGATACCTTTGAATATCCTCCTTATATAACTTGTCATGTGAAATAGTGACAATTTTATACATATCCTTTATGTGCCCTCCTGATTTAATTTTTCCTTTGCAATCATTTTGCATTTTGGGATGGGGGGTTGGGTAGGTTAATTTCAGTGGTCAGAGTCACCACTACATCTTGAACATGAGCACTGTTGGTGGCAAACATCTTTGCCTTTCTTGTCATTGATTCAGGGAAAAATTTTCACTGTGTCATTATGCGGTCATGTTTGCTATAGTTTTTTGATCAGGTAGAGGAAATTCCCTCTTTGTATTCTTAATTTGGTGGGTGAGTGGTGCTGTGAATTGAACCCAGGAGTTCTTTGCCATTGAGCCATATCCCCACCCCTTTATAAAAATTTTGTTTGAGACAGGGTCTTGCTAAGTTGTCTAGGCTGGCCAAACACTTGCCATCCTCCCGCCTCAGCTTCCCAAGTCACTGGGATTACAAATGTGTGCCACTGTGCCTGGGTATTCCTAATTTTTGAAGAGATATTTATTTATGTTTAATTCTTGAATGACTTAAATTTTACTGAGGGCTTTCTCTGCATCTAACCCAGGCACCATGTATTTTTTCCAAATTCTGTTAATCTGATGAGTCATATGAATTGTCTTATGGATATTCAGTTAATGTGGCATTTCTGCAATAAACCAAATTTGCCATGCTCTATCATTGCTCTTATATACACAGTTGTCCTTCAGTATCGATGGGGAATTGGTTCCAGAACCCCTAAAGATACCCAAGTCTGTAAATGCTTGACAGACATGTACTCTACCAACTGAGCTATATCCCTAGGCCCAAATCTTTTATATAAAGTGGCACAATATTTGCAAATAAGTTACACATATCTTCCTGATATTTTAAATCATGTCTAAATGGATTATAGTACCTAATAGAATGGAAATGTAAATACTTGTTATATTGTGTTGTTTAGAGAATAATGACAAGAACAAAAAGTCCACACATGTTTAGCACAGATGAAATTACTATTATTATTATTTTTGGTCAGATTTTTTGATGAGCAGATGCAGACCCTGTGGTAATAGGGACAATTAGAGTGGCTTATGACTAGCTACTATTTTGTTCAGCTACGGTGTTTGCAGGTATGTTCACGAGAGAATAACCTGTAATTTGCATTTCTTGGAATAGTTGTGGCAGTTTTTGACAAGAAGGTTATGTTTATCCAGTAAAACAAACTGGGAAGCACTCCTTGTAATATTTATGTAAGACTAGCATTATTTCTTACTTGAATATTTCACATAATTCATTTGTGAAGTCATGAGTTTTCTTTCAGTGAAGATTTTTATTTAAGGATTAAGTTTCTTTAATGGGATTCTTCAGGCTTTTTATTCCTTCTTATGCACCTTTTAGAAAATTATGATTTTTTATAGGGACTTTGCATTTCATCTAAAACTTCAAGTTTATTGGCATAAAGTTAGTAATAAAATCTACCATGGTCTCTTCAGTATTTGAAACCTATGTAATCATGTCTTCTTTTTCACTCTTGATATTGATAGCTTGTATTTCCCCTCCTTTTTCCACGTGCAAACTTTCCCACATTTATTGGTCTTTTCAAATGACTAACGATTTTGCTGATTATATTGTACTCTTTTCTATTCCATTGATTGATTTTTTTGCTCTTATCTATCAATTCTTTTTGCTGTAACTTGCTGTTCTCTTTTAGCATCTGGAGATACATGTTTAACTGTGTAATTTTGCCCTTCCTTTTTGAAAAAAAAAAAAAAGGCCCCATAGACTTTATGCTTCATCCTTTTCACTGTTCAGCTATGTGATGTAAATTCTGATTTTCTTATTTTCTCTATCAGCCATTTCAAATTGTTCTCTAATCTTGACTATAATTTCATCTTTGACCATGTTCTTTTTAAAATTTCAAAACATTTGGCTATTTTTAAATCGCAGTTTTGTTAATGATTTTGGCTTCATTGTGATGGTCGAATACATATTCTGTATGAAATTTGTCAGGGGCTGACTAACCCAGTTTCGGTCAGGATTCCTTGCTCCCTTGAAAGGCACGTTTCCTCTGCAGCTACTGGGTGCCTTATCCAGATGTTGATTGCTGGGAATGTACTGAACATGAAGTTCAGTCTTCTTAATCCTTATTGACATTTTTGTCTCTCTGTTCTTGAAAGAGATGTGCTCATATTTCCAACTAAGAACCTGGACTTTTTTTTATTTATCATTTAAGTTTTGTCAGGTTTTGCTTAATGTATATTTTGATTAATCTATTTTAAGATATTTTGTACAGATTTAGAGTAGTTTTATTTATCCACTTATTGATTAACCCTTTCATCATAATAAATTAATTATGATATTTACCATAGTAAAAAGACAAATCACTTTTGTGTTATTGTTTGCTTGTCTGGTATCAGAATTGCTAAACTAGTTTCCCTTTGGTTAGTGTTTGCATGGTACAGCTTTTCCAATCTTTCAGCTTTTAACCTTTGGAGTCCCTATTTTCAAGAAGTACATTATAAACCACATAGGGCTGAGGATGTAGCTCAGTGGGAGAGGCTTGCTTAGCATGTGCAAGGCCCTGTGTTTGAGTTCCCCCGCTGCAACAACAAACGAAGTAACAAACCAATGAATGAATGAATAAAAAAGCAAAATAGTTCGATTTTTATTATTTTTAGTTCCTTCAGCTGACTTCTTTTCCTTATACTTGGAGTAAATACTACAGGCACATTTTAATGATCTTATTGATCTCTTTGCTCTTAAACTTGCCACCTCATTTGGGGCTTTCTATTTTCCTGCCTGGTCTGGGCTCTTTCTTCTCTTTGTTACCTTTTGCTGTATAAATGAAGTTTAAAATTACTTTCCTTCTTGTTAGCCGGTTAGCAGTACCTTCTTTGACGCTTCTTTCAGTGGTTACCATAGAGATGACAGTGTGTATTTTTGAACTAGATGTCTACCTCTTTTGACCAATTCTTTGACAACACAAGGATGCGGTGGTACTTTAATCCACAACTTCTCCTTCCTTCTGTGTTGTTCTAAATTTTAATTCTACTTATGTTTTTAAAGCTAGAAACACTATTACTGTTGTTGTAAAGATCAAACTGTTTTTCTGTGTACTTGATATCCACCCTCCTGGTGTTTTTTATTTTTCCTATGCTGATCAGCTCCTTCTGCCTAAAGAACTCCCTTCAGCATTTCTTTTAGTGTGAACCATGATTTTGCCAACTTTTTGTTCAAAAAATGTCTTTGTTTTGCCTTAATTTGTTGAGAATGTTTTTGCCCAGTACAGAATTCTAGGTTAGTATTTCTACTTCCATTGCTTTAATGTCAGGCCAAGGGAAATGCTTTCAGAAAACTAAACATCTCGCACACAGGAAATGAGAGGTGGTGTCCAGTCCTTCACGTGTCCTTCCAGAAGCATCCCTCACCTCCTTAGCTTGTTTTCTTACCTTTTAAAATTGATCTGCATCAACTTTTTCATATTTTAAACTTGGAGGTGTTATTTGTTATACTTGTATATAGTTTTATAGAATAGCTACACTTCTATAACAGTCCTGAGGATATTCGATATGTTCTTTCAAAAGCAAGTAGCCTAAATGGGCTCTGATGATTCACGTGGGCAAGAAAAGTTGGGAGTGGAAACTAAATTGAGTCAACACTCCATGGAATCACATATTACATTATGTGGCCAAGTAAGAGAAATTCAAAATCTGAAAGTATGTCATTGCTTATTAGTAGTAAGCACTTTATTTCGTTCCCCTGATTAGTAGTGTTAATCAAGTCCTAAGTGAAATTTGATTAAAAGAGGAATGTGGTCCCATTGTCTCTTGTAGGAAGCATTTACTGTCACTTTGCAAAAGGCTATTCAGAGGGACAAAATAAACACATTTTGTTGCTTCAGATTTGGACTCTTAAAAGAAAGACACGATAAGCACTCACACTGCTGTGTTTATATGAAGCACGTAACTTGACTTGAATACCAAACACTGAGCATAGCACACCCAGGTATTTGTAGTGAATGCATGAGAAACAGGGGGGCCTCATCTGTTACAGACAAGGTCCCAGAAACCAGCTTTCCCAGAGCTCAGTTGACTTCACATGGACCACAGCGAAGGCTGCTACTGTCCTGAAAATGAAGGAATGGACAGATACTGTATCTTGTTGATTTCTTTATACTCAGAGAGCCTACAGGATTGTTAAAATCCATATGTTGAACCATTTCAGGGTAAAAAAAATTACTGACTTATTGCAGATTTTGAATGAAAAAGTCACTTGATCTAGTTCTTTTAGAGTTTGGAATAGATCAACTGAGTTTGTGTGTCCATAAATCCATCACCTGGAAAGGACCTGGGAAGCCCATTTTTTTCTTTCCTTTTCCCTTTGACAATGACAAAATGCAGGCACAAAAAACTGGTGTCAAGTAAAAACAAATCTGGACTTAGGGAGAAGCGTTTTATTTAGAAGAGAGGTAACTACAATAGGGAGAATGCTCTGATCACAGAAATCTGCCAAAATCAAACAGAAAAAGGATTTTCTTTTATAGGGGAAAGGAGGGGCAGGTGGAGATCAGCAGAATCCCTGCAGCGGAAACTGGACAATCAGGGGGAAATGCTCCATGAGGCCAGACAGGAAAGTGTCCTGCTATGGTCAGCCAACTCAGGAGGTGCTGATAAGAGGGCACGTTCCTCATTTTTTGTGCTTGCTCAGGGTTGGGACTAGTGGGGTTTAGGAGCCTGTAGTAAAGAGAGGAGCCTGATTCAAGTTTGGCCAAGATAAAGCAGAGGGTGAGAGGAGGGAATGGTGACCTTGTGGCCATTGAGGGAGTTGTCTAATCTGTGGTGCCCTCTCTGTCCCCCCATGATTTTCCCCCCTGCCCTCTTCCCATGCTCTCTCCCTCTGCCTTTGTCTTCGTTTTCTCATTCCTCTTGTAACATCATTTAAAAAGTTTCCTAAAGTGACAGATACCAAACTGAATTCTCTCTGCATACTGTCCCACTATTTATTTGATCATTTCTTTCTTTATCTGCTCATTCATTCATTCATTCATTCACTCATTCACATACCCTGCAAGCATTTTTGAGCTCCCCTGTGCCACAATATGGTGGTAAACTTTGGGGTCCCTGCTCTTAAAAACTTTGCAGCCTAGTGGAAGAAATTAGATTTAAAAAATTTCTAGTTCTAATACAGTAGGATAGAAGTTTTGAGGGCGTGCTGACCCTAACTCTAATCTAATCCTGTCTCCAGTCCAGTCCTTCTCAACTAGGAATATTTTTCTTTCTGAGGCCTGGATGGCAATATGCAAAGATGTATTTGGTTATCACGATGAAGGGCATCCTGGTGGCATTTAGTGGTTTAGAGGCTGATCATGTGACCACACATCTTACAAGGTGCCGTGCAGCCCCTCCGCCCCCAGCAAAGGCTTGTTCAACTCCAAATGTCAATATGCTGAGGACAGAAACGCTGATCCAAGCTCTCACCTAACTTACCTGTGTTGGGGAACACAGGTGGCTCTGGATCCCCCCAGGAGAAACTCATCTTACAATGTGCATGAAATCGATGTGTTGTGATGTGCTCAGTGTGCTGAGCTGAGCAGACAGCTGTCATTTCCTACCATTTCCAGCCTCCTTTCTTAAAGACCCAGCTTAATTCATATGAGGCCTTTTACCAACCAGTCTATTTGGTTTTGCCTAAAAATTTCACACTGTGTCCTGCTATTACAAAGATACTAAAAGTCACTTGAGTTTTAAGAGTTTGAAACACTGACTTTGCTAGAATTTTACCTTTTCTATACACATCTCAAGGAAGAGCCTATCATGAGACTAGGAGAGAATTTTCCCCCACTTGTCCCAGGAGCAAGAATTTACAGTGAAAATGAGCTTAATATGATCAAATCTTAAAGAAGTTTCTGGAAGTCAAATGGGAATTTTCAGAAAGGAAGAGGAGACTATTAACTCAACAATGGATTCTGATATTTTCAATACCTAGGTGGGTGTGGAACAACTCAAGTTCAGAATAAATATCTTCAAAGTCTCATTTGATGTAAGAGCTTTGTTGTGTCAGGAAAATACATGTGCATTGTTGGGGTAACTTCAAAGACTGCTCTGGGCTCTGCCCTTCCTATCTTAGGCCTGTAGGGCTTGCATCAGCCCACCCTGGAGCACTGGTGCCTGGGACACTCTGCCTGTCCCTCCCTGGACCTCCCTCCTTTGGAAAAGTGTTTCAAACATGACCAAACATAAGCTGGAAAGAGAGAAGAATACATGGACAAGTATCTAAAAAACCCCAAATTACTGCAGCTTCTCAGCTGGAGGGACATTTTGACCAAGCAGAAAGTTCAGGAGGAGGTTTGAAGGGCGAGTTAGATACTGGATCTGGAAACCCTCCATCACCAGCGAACTTCCTGGGGTTCTTCCAGATCACCCCATCTTCCTGCCTTTTTCCTGCTGGTAAAATGCAACATCAGAAATCCATCTCTAATTGAACAAAGATGAAGCAGATGCCAGCCAACTCGAGGGAGAGCAGTGAGGTGAATACTCGAAGCACCAGCCCCTACCCACAGAGAGGGGCTGCCTAACCTGCCACCACACACCTTGCCTTGCCTCACTTGGGGTGCCCTAGATCTTCTGCTGCCACTATCACCGCAATCAATAATTCCAACTTCTTAGGGGGAGTCTTGTCCCTGGTTCTTACCAACAACAGTGGGATGCCATGATAAGGGCCAGACAGACAACAACGCAGGACAGCCCAACAGCCTGCTGTAGAGATGGGAGGGGAGGTTTGAGAGCTCCGTGTGGAGCTGTTATTCTTGCAGACATCTGGATGCAAAAGGGAATGGAGAAGCTGGGTAGAGTAGTCTTCAATCAGAAGGCAACATATGTAGAGTCAAGGAAAGAAGCAATATGATTATTGAAGTTATGAATTTGAAATCTTTGAAGTATGCTAACATAAGAACTGTAGCTTTCAAACCTCTTTGTCCATAGCCCGGAGGAAAAAATTTATATATTGACCACCGCTTATAAATGAATGTGAACAGAATTTTCACAAAATAGAATGTATCCTTGTGAGCTGACATGCTCCTTACATTACCCAGTCATCCCCCCCCCCCCCCCCCCGCCCCATCCTACCCAGTCTTACCTGAGCCTTTGATTTAAATACTGGTCAGACTGGGAGTACAGCTCAGTGGTAAAGCACTTGGCTAGCATGTGCAAGGCCCTGGGCTAGATCTTCCGCATCAGAAAGAAAGGAAAAAAAGAAGGAAGGGAGGGAAGAAAAAAGGAAGGAAGAAAAGAAGGTGGTCAGTAACCCCACTAAATTGTTCAAGATCTAGAATCTGTACAGGGCCAATATATCCTTTTATTACAGAGCAGGGGCCTTTCAGGAAACTGAGACAGCTTGAAGACCACCCCCACCCTGATTCTTGCAATCACGTCGGAAGGATTTCAGCATGTTGCTCAGGTGACAGGCCTGAGTTTATTGAAGGGATAGGAAAAGGGAAAGAGGACACTCTCAAGGAAGAGAGGGGGTCCGCTCAGAGAGGAGAGGGACAGTGTGCTTCTCCTGTACTCCAGTTTTATTGGGGATCCCAGAGAAATTTTCAGAGAATCCCACCCAGGTCCACCTCTTAAGTTTTGACTGACAGTACGATGACATCAGACTCTCAAGTCTCCACTGCCAAGGCAACTCTGTGTTACTTTGGTCCATGCTGACTGGTTCTAATTGGATTCTTTACCACAAATTCTTACATATTTTATGGTTAGGAGGAATCATCCTTATCTTTCTCAGTTTTGGGATCTGGTCTATGAAAAGGGTCACAAAGGCTCCCCTTTTAGGGTAACTTGGGTTCCTTATATGGACGTTATTTCAGGCCTGCATTTCTCTTGCAGATAGCAGGTAGTTTGCTGAGAAATGTGACACATCCTGTCCACTTAAGCCAGGCAGGGCTGCTTAAATTGCTTCTTGAAAAGAAAGCATGTGGTGGTCAGCACAGTGGGCCCAGTTTATAGAATTATTCCCTTAACCGTATGTTCGCATCTGTCTGTCCCCTATCACTTTGGGCTTGTGAGCCACATATCTTTTTCTGTTTATTATAATTTTTACAATTCTTGTCACATATTGTGACTCCTTAAAAATGTACACTGTACACTGTGGTGTGCCAGGACTCAGTGTGCCCACCTCACATCAACAGTTTGCAAATGACAGTTGAAAGACTAGAATTAAAGACTAGAGAAAGGAGCGGGGTCTTGATTGTTCAACCTTAACCTCCAACAGTTCAAGGACAAGCCACATTGGGTCAGTAGGATGCCACTTTGTTTCTGCTGTCTTTAGGGCTGGGTGGAACTTCATCAGTCTTTTATGATATCAGCGACCTCTTCTCTTTTTTTGTGGTGCTGGGGATTGAACACAGGGCCTTGTGCTTGCGAGGCAAGCGCTTTATCAACTGCACTATATCCCCAGCCTCTTTTGAATTTTGTAACAAAAGTCTTATTTTTTCAAACAATCTGGTATTCATTGTTGAAATTGCTACCACAGTGTTCTCCAAGATTATAATTCAAATGCTTAATAGTTCATTTTTTGTTTAAAAAATTAATCGAAAAGTCTAATTTTTCCTTAAGACCCTTAAGACAATATACAAATACCTCTACATGAATGATCCATTTTGGTCTTAAAAGCAATCTTATGAAATAAGCTAGCAGGTATTGTTCTGGCCTTTTAGAGAGTGGATCCCTGGAGTTTTAATTGATTTGTCCAACTGGGAAGTGATAGAACATGGATAAAAACTTGAGACAGTGTTTTGTCCATTGATTCAGCTGGCCTCTTCGGTGTAAATAGTGAACATGTCACATTAACTACATGTTGTATACTCTTCCCAACCTTAGGTCTTACAGTCTGAGGTCTCATGAACTTTCTTTTCTTAGGGCTCCACACCACTGAAATGCACTCATTGTGTTGTTTCCAAACAGCTAACCATTCTTTTTTTTTTTTTTTTTTTTTTTAACCATGGAACATCTCAGCCACACATAATATGCACATTTTCTGCACATGGATAAGATAAAGGCTTACATGCCATCCCCCAAGGTTGCAAAGGCTTTTGCTGCTCCACTGTAGTCTGAAGAGTCTTGGGAGGGGGGCCTTGTCATCCCACAGGATCTGCACATAATTCAAAACCTGGTTAAAACCTGTGGTGGAAAATGCCCACCACAGGGACCAGTAGAAGAGACGCCTTGAGGAGTAGCACTCCCGCAGATCCTGGAACCACTGCAAGCAACTATTCAAAGCCTCATTTTTGGGCTTTGGGCTGCTGGACTGGCCGGCCTCCAGATGCCCAGAAAGGGTGCCTGATTCTTGGTAACTCCTATGGGCCTCCTCAAGGACAGCATCCTGGCCTGCTGTCTTTTGCGGAGCTTCTTTGCTGGGTTTTGCATGGAAAAACATGCTCTTCTTTGGCATTGGGAGAAAGAGTGTGAAAAAGAAGGCCACGGAGACGGAGACCAGCGTGGCACTCTGACAGTAGCCGCTCACCTTCTGGTAGTGCTCGGGGCTGACCACGCTGTATATGTAGGCGTAGTAGGCCACCTCGGTGGCGGACACCAAGCCATAGACAAATTGGACCAGCTGCATGATCTTCACTCCTTGGCCAAAGAGGAGCAGCAGCCAGGTGATGATGAAGCTCGTCCCCTGTAAGACGATGACCAGCTTGTAGCGGACGTAATCAGTGAGGACCAACACCGTGAGCAGCAGCACCAGGTAAGAGTAGGTCCAAAGTCAAAGTTGTCTTCCGTGGTCTGCAGAATGAAACGGGGAGAGCGCAAGGGCAGAAACACCTTGAAGTGAAATGAACTGGGGGTCTCTGACACAGGCATGATTAAGATGACGTGCATCTCTCCCAGGACACATTGCTTGGCCTCTGTCAACGTGGGTCTGGTTTCATATTTTACATGAAACTCTGACAATACATTGAAAAGCAACATAAAACCAAAATTCAAGGAAACAAATTGGGAAAATGACAGATATTTGTAACTAGTGGCTTTGTACCTCCAGGAAGAAGAAGAAAAGGAGGAGGAGGAGGAGAAGGAAGAGGAGGAGGAGGAGGAGGAAGAGATGATGATGATCATCAAGGTCCTTGGCCTCTGCCTCTGTGGCACCTTTTTCTCGTCAGAAAAGGGTATGTTTTTCCATGTTCTTAGTTGAGTCACCTGCTGTTAACTTTTTAAAAATGTAATTCTATCTGCATGAACTATAGAGGTTGAGGAAAGAGGCCAGAATGAATGAGTTAATCTTTCTATACTTTGCAGATAAGGGGCAATCCAGGGCTACTCAGGTTCTGCTACTTCTGAGCACTTAACAAAATAGCTTATTCCTCTTCAAAGTCAGAATCAAAAGGTCAAAAAGGACGATTCAGTACTGGAAGAACTTGATCACCATCACCTTTGATCCACTGAGATACCATCGGGGCGATCAGGCAAATAAGGTACCAATGACTGGTTTGAGGTTGAAAGTCAGATAAAGAAGTGTGAGTCACTCTTCTGCTTTCCACATTCTTGCCTCTGCTTTTTGGGTGGTTCTGGAAAAACCAAGAGAAAGCACTTAGCTCCTTTGCTCAAGTCAGGGTTCTCATGGAACACGGGTAACATTAGTCAATTATCTGAAGCCATCAGTGTGAGTATTTCCGTTTCCACAAAGGAAATGCTGAATGGGTGGAAGATGACATAACGGAGGCAGAGGCAGAGACAATCCCTCCCAAATCTCTATTCTTTCTGAATTTTCATCCCACTGACTTACTGAGCCTGGGAGTGTGCTTTGATTTGACCTAATTTGGGATCTTGAGGTCCCAGGGAGACCTTTACCCAAGTGATCCTGTAGTTTGGAGAACTTTCTTCCTTGCTTTTAGAAATAGCTACTAACCTGGGAAAGGCTGCATTCCAGCTCAGCTTTACCGCATCTCCGGAGTCGAAGTCCAGCCCAGTGAATCTTCCAGCTAAAGCAGTTTGTGTCTAATGGCAGTCAAGATTGGCATGTACTCAAGTTTATTGTGAGGAAAATGGTAAGTTGGTTTAGGAGCAATTCCTTTGGTATGGATGGAGGCTAGGAAAGAGAATCCAAAGAAGAGAAAATTGTGATCTTAACATTTATCATTGGCTGAATAACCAGTCTGTAAAGTGGATGTTAGTAAATTATTTTCCTGAAGAAAATGAACCAACACAGTTCCTTCTTTGATCTTGTCAATGCTCAACAGCTTAAACCAGTGGTTCTCAAATTTTAGCATATGTCAGATTCACCCTGGAGGTCTGTTAAAAAACAGATAATAGGACTGGGTCTGAGAATTTGCATCTTAACCTGTTTCCAGGTGTTGGGCTGATGCAGTGATGAGGGACCACACTTTAAGGACCCCCGAACTAGAGGCTCGTAAGTCTAGATCCTTTGACTTAATCTTTACACTTAAAGAGGGGGATATCTTCAGAGGCCCTTTCACCCGCTTTCGTAACTTTTCCCCTGCCCCTCCAAACCAAATCTTCTATTATCCTCAAATCTTCCACTACTCCTAAGTGGAGATGGCTTGGTGTTAGGTTAATGATGATAAGCAATGAAGTCCTGGAGTTTTGTTTTTGCACAGCTGAAAGATAAAGTAAGCTTTTTTTTTTCACCTATTCCAATTTTGTGGTAGCTAGAATTTTTATTTTTATATGACCTATACATAGACATCATTGATGCCCATCTTTTAAAAAAAAATTTAAATTTTATTTGTTCTAATTAGTTGTACATGTCAGTAGAATGCATTTATACATTTCGATAGATCATGCATAGAGCATAATCTCTCATTTCTCTGACTGTACATATTGCAGGATCACATTGGTCATGCAGCCATACATGAGGTAAAAATGTCTGTTTCACTCTACTATCATTCCTTCCCCCATACCCCTGCCCCTCCCTTCACTCCCCTCTACCTTATATAAAGTAACTCTATTCTTCTTTATCCCCCACTCCTTATTGTGAATTAGCTTCTGCATATCAGAGAAAATATTCAGCCTTTGTTTTTTTTTGGGTTTGGCTTATTTCACTTAGCATGACATTCTCTAACTCCATCTATTTACCAGCATCACAAGAAGTGTTGATATTTTGCTCCTACCTAAAGTGTTGGACATGGTTGTAAGTAATTAAAGTAACACACTGAGGCTCATATTTTTGTCTGGTCCTGTTAAATAAGCTATGAAAAATGACTCTGGTAGTTTCATCATTGAGAAAAACCCCAATATGCAGAAAATCACTATAGGAAAAAACCCAGAAATGGCTTGGTAAAGTTTGGCAACAAGTCATGCTCAGTTAAACTGTCATGGAAAATTTTAAAAGTAAGTTGGAAGACTGGTCATCAATCTAATTGATTTTTTTTCATAAAACATACAATTTCTTTTCCGTGTTCCTCTTGTACTGTCAAAAATGAAAAACATCTCTGTGACCATGAAAATATGACACAGGTCAAGACACACGAACTTGAACCTTTGCTTTTGGGTTTCTTATCTTAGCAAGAAAACTAATGATTACCTGAAAACTCTGTAGGAAGAGATTAAGTTTCATTTCAACTGGAACCAGGGGGTCACTAATGAAAACCTACACCATGGTACACAATAGCCCAGGTAAGTCAGTCAAATCCTCTGTTAGTATTTTAGTCTAAAAAATGAGGGGATTTTTCCTGAGCCAGAAATTTGGACTGGAAGGTGAGAAGGTAAGACTTTAGACAGGAAGGACAGTCACCAACAGATGCACTTGCTAAGCGTGTTCCTCTCACCCCCTTCATGAGCTCCTTAACATGCCAATATTGCTAAGTGGAGACTCATTTTAATGAACACTTAAATGCTGTGAATAAAGCAGCCTTTGGGGAGCAAATATTTTTTTCCATTATTTTCCGTTATTGGTGAATTATAGTTGGACATAATGGTGGGATTTGTTGTTATAGATTTGTACATGCACACAATATGATATAATTTTGCCAATATCGCTGGGGTGTAAAGACATATTAACAGACATGTGTCTCACTTTTTCTAAGAATTAAATTCAAAATGAACATTGAGAGCTCCCCAAAAGCTAAGATCAGCTTTGTCACCAGGATCGAACACTTTGTCTGACCCAGCAAAGGTACCCAAGTGGCATGGACAGAATATCACTCCCCATTTCTGAGGCCAGGGAGACTAGCTTCAGGTTTTTATGTTGGAAATAACTGCTGAATCTATTCTTATAAGGCAGCCTGTTTATAAATGCAGAATGTATAACTCCAAATGGTTGAATTGGTGGGTCTGACTAGGTTAGGGAATCCATCAGGACCATAATGAAAAGACCCACATAACAAGTGAGCATGTAGAGAAAGAGCTGGGCCGATCTGCTCTAAATGTGGAATATCCACTACTCAGTTTAGGATGAGCTCCAAGTTCGCCCCCTGCTGGTATCTTCACTTATTGTCAGAAGACTATTTTTATTTTATCTGTCAGTGTTCTGCCTATGCAGCCCCTCTCAGTTGAAGGGCTTTCTTTATGGTCTACGGAAAACTAATGACTACCTAGGAAGAACTTTGAAAACATAAAGTGTACAATATTCTTTGATTACATGGTCTATCTGAAATTGAATGGAGCAAGAAACTGGATAGGAAAGGTTCAAAGTGTCCTTCTTTAAGGCTCTTTTTTTTTTTTTTTTTTTTAAATTCCAAGGGCATTTTTCTCTTTCTGAAATTAATGGTGGGGATAGAGCTGTTAAAAACATTCAAACATTGGATTTTCAATCCCAGGTCAATGGCATGATTTTTAATATTAAAGAAGGTAGCAGGTTTTAGTTAATTTTTAAACTGATGCTTCAAAGGTCGTTGAAAACCAGTTAAAATGTTACCCAACAAATGCTCTGATTCATTCCTAATTATGTTAAAATGTAAATTCCTAGCCTTCCTGAGTAAAGGGGGGTCCTTTGAAAAGACTGGACTTCCTGTCCAGGATATTGGGCTAACCTAGCATTGTTTCAGATGGGGTATCCTGGAGTCTTGGAACTCTGGCTGCTCAGAGCTGGCTTACTGCCCCAGCAAGAGGAGATTTCATAGGTGATCTAGCCAGGAGGGAATTTAATAGGTGATCTAGTTAGGTAGGCCAATATATATAATATATTCTTCTGTTTTACTTGATCCTAGCAGTGAGACCTTATTAAACTCCTAAATGTTTCCAAATGTCACTGATTAAGATAAAAACTACCCACTTTAACATTTGTGAGGAGTAAATGAGATCAACAGGAGAGGACTCAGGACAGTGCCTGATACAATAAATACTCTGTTTTCCTCTAAGAACCCGGTGTAGGCCCAGCCATCCAGGAAGTTATAAGGACCAATGAATTGCTAACAGCATAAAAACTCATGATGTCAGACCCAGCCAATTTGGATCATTGATCATCTGTATAAAATGTGTAATCAGGGTTGTGAGTGTAGCTCAGTGGTAGAGAGCTTGCCAGAAAGCTTGCCTGGCATGTGTAAAGACTTGGGTTCCATCCCAGGACCACCACCACCACCAAAAAAAAAAAAAAAAAAAGGGTAATCAGAATCAGTTTCAAGGTTATAAGAATACAGACTGATGGAAAAACTGAATTTATTGTTTCAGGTTGCAAAAAGAGCTATTTCCTTAAGGAATTACATTACCTGAAAGTACTTTATCAGTACTAACTTACGTAAGAAACCTCATAAATCATCCTTATCTTTCCTTTAGTCAAAAGTGCAGTTATCCACTCTAGGGAACACTTGGTCAGTTTAGTTCAGTTCTGCTCAAAATACATTCTGTCCACATGCGTGTTTCCCCATTCGGATATTTTGCTAATTCATTTACATTCTTCTCTACATAATCTGAATTAGTGCACATTGACTCTATGTACTTTTGAAAGAGTTGCAAAAAAATGATCTCTATATTCCGGCTCACCATGACTCAGCATTAAAGGTATTTTTATCCAGATCACTTAAATCAGCATTCCATTTGACCGTTCCCATGGGAACACTGGTCTGCCCTCTCTTACCGGCAGTGTTGGTTCACACACACTAACCATGTGACTGCATCATTTTTAATGCTGGTGGGGCAGATTCTCTCCTATTTCATTTTCAATGGTCAAATCACTGATCTTGCTATTTGGATGATATGAACTAGCTCCAGGATCACTGGAGGCCAATGAATGATTTGATATCAATTTTGGAAAGTGGGATACTGCTATAATAATTACATAAAAATGTAGAAGTTTGGGGTTGTGTAATGGGTAGAGGTTAGAAGCATTTTGAAGCATTGAATAGAAAGAGCCTTAGATAACCTTCAAGAGACTTTTAGTAGAAATACAGACATTAAAGGTAATTCTGGGAAGGGCTCAGAAAGAGGCGAGGAGAGATACAGAGAGATCTTCCATTGTCTTAGGGAATCCTTGCATCTCTAGGTACAGAATGTTGCTAGAATTATGAACACCATGGGTGCTTCTGGTGAAGTCTCAGATGGGAGAAGGAACATGTTATTAGACACTGAAGGGAAGGTGACGTTGTTATAAAGTAGCAGAGAACTGAATTGGGTTGTGCCATTGGGAGGAAGATGGAGCTTGTGAATGACGATGAACTTGGGTATCTGGCTGGGGAGATTTCTAAGCACGGTGCAGAAGGTGCAGCCTGATTTCTCCTTGCTGTTTATAGTAAAATATGAGAAGAGAGAAATAACTAAAGCAGGCACAGCCTAACAGAAAGGAGCCGGCACCTGGAGACTCAGAGAGTTCTCGGCTTCTCTAGATAGTGTATTACAGAAATAGCCAAGAGTGTGGCTCGACAACTGTTCGCTCAATAAATGAGGTGTGTGACTCATGGATATAATCAGTGATCTCAGCAGAAGCCAGGAAGTGGGAGGCAGTTGTTCAGGAAAGATCTGTGGAGGATCCTCTTGTCTGGTGGCTTGGATCCCTGTGATTGCAAGAGAGGCTGACAAGGTTTTTGAGTTTTACAGCAGAAACATTTCCAGTCTCGGTTGAAAGGCAAAGAACAAAATTAAGAAAGAAAAACTTAAAGACCAGAGTCATGAGTGCAGAGGCCTGGGTCAACAGGACCTCCTCCATCAGGCCCACGGCCCCAGAGGCCCAACAGGGTGGGGCTGTTGCCCTTTGGGGCCAAAGGAGAAAGCATTGGACCTTAGGGCGTTGTTCTAAGGCCTTGAAATCTAATGGGATTATCACTTCTGGACTTGCCTGGAACCCATGACTTCTTTTTCCCTCCCAGATTCTTTCTTTTAGAAGAGAATATCTATCCTATGCCTAGATACTGTATTTTGTAAGTGCATAACTGTTTCTGATTCTAGAAGTCCATATTTGGTGAGAAATTTTGGCTCAGAATGAATCATGCTTTAAGCCTTCTCCATAACTGCTTTGGATGATGAAATTTGGGCCTTTGAGTTGATGATATTTAGATGCATTTTGGACTAATATTTGATGGTGGAATAGTTATTAAGATTCTGAGGATGAGATGCATGTACTTTGCATATTGGGAGGGTATGATTTTGAGGGGCTAGAGTTGACTGTGCCCCCCAGAAAGATATGTTTAAGTCCTATCCTCCAGTGTCCAGATGTGACCTTTCTGAAAACAGAGTCCTTGCAGATGTCCTTAGTTAAGATGAAGTCATACTGGAGTAGAGCAGGTCCTAAATCGATAGCTAGTGTCCTTAGAAGAAATGGAGAAGAGACACAAAGACATACAAAGTGAGAAGACAGACAGAGGCAGAGAATAGAGTGATGGCTCTACAAGACAAGGGACACCAAGGATTGCAGGTACAATGAAGCTGAAAGATGCAAGGAAGGAACCCCCTTCAGGCTTCAGGGGTATGGGGCCCTGTCCACATCTTGATTCAGGGCTTTTAGTCTTGGGACTTGTGAAACAATAAATTTTTGTTGTTTTAATCTACTCAGTTTGTGGTACTTGATTACAGACACCGTAGGCACTGATACAGATTCTGGTGCATTTAATTTGATTTTTTATCATTTGCCCAAAATATGTGATTAATTTCCCAAGAAACAATATGGGGCTGGGGATGCAACTCAGTGGTAGAGTGCCTGCCTCCATCTTCAGCTCTGAAAACAATGATATTTCATTTAAATCTGCTTTGTCCTGGTTTTCTGTTTCCATATTTCCATTATTGTGAAAAAGAAATGGGATGGGTGAAATTTTATTTACATGTGAGGTGAAATTTTCCAGTTTATTTTTGCAGCTAACCATAAATATCTTCAGCCAGGTAATGAACACTAGCTGATTCCATCTGAGCATTTGAAAACTGAGATGTCCTCATAAAAGACTGCAATGTAAGTTTTAAAAACTGAACATCCTAGAAAACGTAGAGAGGATAAGGGGGTGCCTAACCCTTGCAGCTACCCCTTCTTATAAAGAAAATTATAATTTTCAAATAAAAAAGATTATTTCTTCCTAGCTTCGTCATTACTCTATTTGTGCATTTAGTTGATATTGGTTTCTCTAGGACACTGGTGTTCATGGCGTCAGCTTTCCTTTATCAAGGTTTCAGGTTGGGGACCAAGTGCCCATGGTGGCAGTGAAGATGTTTCTGGTGGGCGGTCGATGCTGCTGGGCATATTTGGCAGATGCATGCTTTCAGCCAACAGTCTCCTCACCCGCAGGGCTCAGGCAGCCTTGGAGGAAGGAGGAAGGATGCAGCATGAAGGGGGGATGGAGGCTGGTTTTTGCGTCGTTGTTATGGACTTGCTCTGACTCACTCATGTTCTTTATCTTGGTCATGAGCAGAGCCAGCTGCGGTGTGGCATGGCCAGAACAGAGATTTATGCTGGAGGTGACATCCTGTCTCAGGGTTAAGCACAGGCTGGCTGTGCAGGGTTCTAGCTTCCACTTCTCAATGCAACTGGCGTTATCAGGATAGACATTTTCTTTTAAGGAAAGACGAGGCCTGGAGATGTGGCTCAGCGGTGGAGCACCTGTGGGATCCCACAGTCCCCTTCAAGGGTGGCCCCCCATGATCTGGAGACCTCCCACTAGGCTGCACCTTTAAAACTGGATGGCAGTCTCAGCTCCTGGGGGGAAGAGGTTACATTACTCTCTGCTGCTCCAGAATCACACTGGTATGAAAACAGGTTTTGTTCTAAGTCAGCTCTGAAGGAAGACAGAAGAAACTTTTTGTTTGAAGAATTCCATCTTCGAAGTCTCTGAGCTCGAGGAAGGTTTTAGAGGAGAAAACGCAGCAAGATGGGACAAAGAGCAGGAAGTATCCACAGACAGCTTGCTAGCCTGGCTGGACTGCCAGGGCAGGTGACCATCTCCAGTCTCAGCCTTCTTGGTGTCCCCGAGGCCAGTGGTTGGGCACAGGTCTTCCAGCCTTTACTCTCTGCATGAGAAAGTGGCTGTCCATTTCAGAGGGGCCTCCGATGTCAGTCTGCTTCAGTTTCACCACCTCCCAGTAGGGCCCTGGGCGGAGAGTCAAGCCTTCAACATGAGCCACGGGAGACATTCCAGATCCCATCTGGAGCAGCAGGTCTCTTCTAGAGCCTTCTTTTGTTATTCGTGGCAGTGCTACAAAGAAATCGACTGTGAGCGTATTGTTGGAAAGGACGTAACTCATACTGAGACGGAAAACAGCTCAGAGTGAAACCTGCTGAACACATGCGAAGTAGAGAAATTCTATTTGTGAACTTTTGGGTTTCCGACAGGGTCTGCCAAGCCTGTTTTTTCCTTCACTGAAAGCAACATGGCACAGAAATTACTCCCACTGCCTCTGGGTGAGGAGCTGATCTGCCAATTTGCTCCTCATCTGGAGGAAGGCCCCATCCTTAGTTACTGACGCAGTGGGACTGGTGTGGAGGGGTTGGGACCAAGCACCTTCACTTCTAATAAGTTCCCAGGTGATGCTGCTGGGGTGGGTCCCTCACTTTGGGAGTCATCTTTAGCAATTAACGGTTTTGGCCACTGCTTAGGCTGACAGTTGGAAAGAGATTTCTGTAGTCATTTCAGCATGGCTTCCCTTGAAGATGACACCAGAGGGCGGTGTTACCTCACAGGAGGGGGACGGGGTGCAGACTGACCTTCCACTAAATTCAGCCAGTGTTTTCCAGCTGGGTCAGCTAATGCATGTTTCACATAGGAACTTAAAGGTCAGACAAATTCTCCTGCTCAAAACGAGTTGAAAATCTGCTCTATCTCCTCTTTATTTTAAAGCCACATATCTAGCAGCTGGAGAGCTGGGGCTCTTGGTTTGTATGATTTTATTTCCCATTATTCAGAGAACTTTGGTGTTGAGAGAGAAATTTTCTCTTTGAGTCTGAATGTGCACTGAGTGACCTCAGTTCTATTAAAAATGGGGATAAGGTTTGAGACTAAATGAGTTTGGGGACACTGAGTTCAAGTTATACAGATGCACCTCAGAGGCTTGATTTGCAGGTTGGAAGCCACTGGAAGAGGATGTGACCCACAGCCCATGGGCAGGGGGAGTGGCTTGGAGGTTTCTGGAGAGGACACACCTGTCTGATCATCATTCTTCATTGCTTCCATAGGAATCAGAGATTGGAAGATAGGTGGCTTCCAGGAAGTGGCAGCACCGGTCTCCTGACTGCAGCCCGGGGTACAGTTCCACAGGATCAAGATACCTGTGGGACTGCTTGCGATGACAGGTCTCAGGCAGGCAGACGCACTCCTCTGCAGGGCCTTGGGTACGGCTCTCCTACCAGTGGGAACACTTCCTCAGGGCACCTGTGGGCTGTGTCCCCTCACTTCCGGCAGACAGTGCTCAGATGCTGCTTATCAGACAGGACTTCCCAGACCACTCTGTCCCAACAAACTTCTTTTTGACCCCTTTTCCTTTTTTTTTTTTTTTTTTTTTTGGGTACAAGGGATTGAACTCAGAGGTGCTTAACCACTGAGCCACATCCGCAGCCCTTGATTTGTAGGTTGGAAGCCATTTTTGTTTTTAATTTTAGACAGGGTCTCACTAAGTTGCTGAGGCTGGTGATCCTCCTGCCTCAGCCTCCCCAGTCACTGGGATTACAGGCATGTGTCACTGTGCCCAGCCTTTTTAACACTCTATTTTCTTACCTAGCATTATTGCTGGCCGTTATAGGCTTAATTGTATAATAGGCTTAATTGTTCCTTCTAAAACAGAAAAGACAGGCCAGAAGGAACTGTATCCATCTTGGTGCCTGCTATATACCTCACATTTTGTAGGTACTCAATTAACATATATTTGTATTAATTAACTAATGCTATTAAAGTACTTGACATAAGACTGGTTGTTGATCTGTCAGAGGTCTCCAAAGAAATAGAACCAATAGTAGATAAATATGTGTGTCTACATAAATAATGTTAAATGTGCTTAAATTGAAAAAAAAAACCACTATCTTCTATGAAATCTTTCTAATAGTACATAGATAATCTGAACATTATATTAATTTGTAGAAAAAATTTCCACTTGCATTTCCAGGTTTAAAAGTATAATACCTGACACTTTCTAGTAATTGTCTAAATTTGATGCCATTTTATTTTTATATATTCTAGTTATGTTAGAGAATATTCTTCCAGCCTTCAGGGAATTTAAATTTAAGTACTGCTCAGTAATAGATATTTATATTTATCTGAAGGCCTTTCTGAGAAAGAATTCTACCCTGGGTTTGACTGTAATTAAGCTAACTGCCTTGGAGAATGCTTTTTTTTTTTTTTTTTTTGTATTTTATTTTCTACTCTCCAAATCTCCTGGGAGCATCTGCTGACCTGAAACCTTACAGACTCACTTGAGACCAGGCAAATGTTGTCCAGGGTTTCTTCTGGGAAGGAAGTAGAGGAAGAGGACTCTGGAGGTGGTGGCAGTAATGGTAACAGAGAGACACCAACTGATAACAAAGCAGGGACCTTTCAAAGAGGTTTTGAAGTTCACCAACTTACCACAAGGCCCATCTTCCTCTCCCTGCTGAGCATCACTAGATTTTATCTTCTCCCTTTGAATCACAAGACCTTTCCTTCCCTGCTGACCATGAAGTCATGAGGGTGGGAGTGGAGGGGTGTGTGTGTGTGTGTGTGTGTGTGTGTGTGGTCTTAGGTGTAAAACAAAGCCTGAGAATAAATGCGATGTGGTAAAGAAACGACGTGTTAAATACTTGACTTCTGCGTTCTCGTGCTGGAGTCCATCCTGCTTACAGTGAGAGCCGAAAGCGGTTCTAGAAATGGATTCATACTTACTAGTGATGGTCGAGCCTGGAGTAATTTTACTTTGAGAGAAGTCTAGAGATAGTGCTCACCCCAGCAGAGGATGCTCATCAGAAGACTGCGTAACCTTGGGTGGAACCCTGGCTCTGGGTGGGGGAAGGACCTGGGGAGGAGATTGCACCATATTGCCTGATACCCACTCTGTTCTTGCACAAGGTGGACTCAGATGAGGACAGCTTTTTTGGAGACCCATTAGAAGAACATCCTCTTCCCTGTGGTAAAGTAAATACTGTTCCCATTTAAGTCAGCTGAGCTTAAACAGAGTAGTTGGCAAAGACAATCAGAACCTGGATCATATCAGCGAAGAGCAAAGCTAAGGATGAGAATCATTCCCCGGTGACTGAGTTGAGGTTGACTGCTTTCTCTCTACTACGGTTTTCTCAGTCTTTGTTGGGTAAGCATCTGATGAAATGACTACCTGCTGAGTCATCTCTGAGTCTTACTGGAGTCACCCATTCTCTGTGCTTCTGGAAGGCCACTGTCTTCTTCCATTGTCTGACCACAAATTGTGCAACTTCATGGCTGAACTGTGACTCCTCTGTCCTAGTTGCTGATATCCATGGACCTCCTTGTCTCTCTTCCTCAGTCATTACACTCTGGCATCAACTCTTCATCCCAGCCCTGCTGTCATCTTGCAATTCTTCAGTATCCACAGGGATGTATCTTCCTCCATATCAACCTTTTCCAAGACTCCCTTCCCTCCCTCAGCTCCACCTTCTAATGGCCACTCTGTTCTCCTTCTATTTCAAGAAAGTCAGCCCTCTGGCTCTGCAGCTCTCCCTGTCCTTCCTGTTTACTTGCCACCTCTTTCCACAATCCTTCTTGGGCCTCATGGCTACCTCTATTCTTCTTTCAAACACTCAGTCTTCTCCTTTCTTCACTGCCCTTTTTAGTATCCACAACAATCCTACCCACATTGGCTCCAAACTCCATTGCCTGGCCATGTCTTGGTCACACCTGTGTGGAAGAAACCCAGTTCTAGGGAAGATCTCTCATCTGCGTTTTTCTGCTCTCTAGAGAAAGTCGCACAAGAAGGGAGAATACTTTGTAAGTTCACGGTTGCCAACCTCAAATGGGGCTCAGCAGCTTGGGCAGTCCTTGGAGGTCTCTTGATTGGTCAGTCCTTCTACTCCCCATGTGGTCGTCCCTCACTCCCTCAACCCACCCTCCCCTCATTCCCTGCAACCTACCTGACAACAGGGAAGCCACCAAACGCCATCTCCCTCCTGCTCCCAGAGGCAACTTACTGTCCACAGGCCCCGTCTCACCCTCTGCTCTCTGCCCCTCACTCTCTCTCCATTAGGACATGGTGTTCCTTCCCTCTTCTGGAAACGTTTACACTGCAGCTCTTTCTTGCTTTCTTTACTTAAATTAATCCTCCTCATTAAAAATTGATTCAGCATTTTCCATTTCAGAAAACCCTTTCTTGACCCAGTAGCCCTCTTCTGTGGCAGCTTGAGGTCTGTCTCCTCCACCACACAGCAACCTCTTGAGGGAATTCTTTGTTCTCTCTCTCACTCTCTCTCTCTCTTTCCCTCCCTCTCATCTTTAACTCCTCTGAAAGGGTCCTCTTCATAAGGTCAAAAGTAACTTGCTTGTTTGCAAATCCAGGGAAAGCATTTCAGCCGCCTGTGGGTTCATTTTTCAGTATCATGTGACGCTATCTGCCGGTCACTCCTCCCTGCTTCAGATACTCGTTTTCCTTGGTAACTATGACAGCCAAAGTCCACTGGGTGCTCCTCTCCCCGGCCTCCCCCAGGTCACTGTGCATGCTCATTCTTCTCTAAAGGAGCCCAAATTGGACCTCTGCCAAGTGTCGTCCTGGGCTCTCTTCCCATCTCACTTTATTCCTTCTTCCTCTGCAGTTTCATCCCTGTCCCTGGCCTCCCTTGCCACCTCTGGTGCTGACACATTTGTGTCTTCAGCAGAGACATCTGCTCTGCATCCTGGACCCACATGTCGAGAGCCTGCCTGGCATCTGCGCTCCATGGCTCAAGAGCATTTCCAGTGCGGCACGTTCCAACTAGCTCAGGGTTTCCCTCACAGACTCGGCCTTCTTCGAACATTGTTCTCCATTGGAATAATGGTGCCACCCCAAATCTAGAAATTTCCCCTCCTGCGACTCTATATTTAATTCGCCCCATGTTCTCCCAGTTTTCCCTTAGTCCTCAATGCTTCCTCCTTGCCATCTCTCATTCACATCTCCTGGTGTCCACACCATGGTGTTTGGAAACCCATTATTGTCCCAGGTCCCACATGTTGGACACCTATAAAACCTTAAACAGAGTAACAAATATGCCACTGGTAACTTCGCTGCTCAGTTTAAGTTTTTATAGGTCCTACATAAGGGAGGCAGGGACATAATGAGTCTACTAACTGCCCTCCTCATTAGTCCTCTGCCCCACCTGGTACTCTTTCTCCATTCAGTAGCTGGTGTGATCTTTCCAAAGGCAAGAATAATTATTGTAATTTACTCAAAAATCCTCCCTATCATGGCCCAAAAGACCATGTTCATTCTGCCTCTTCTTCCCTCTCAGCATCATGTGGAGCCATTCTTTCTCTCATGCTGGCTGTTTGCCATGTTGGTTACCTTTTAGTTCTTCAAGCACTTCATGCTGCCCTCTGCCACCGGGCCTTTGCACATGCTGTTACAGAGGATAGGACATGTCCCCCACCTTTAACCTCACTCGTCTACTTTTAACCTTTAGCTCTTAGCTTAGGTGTTGTTTCCTCCAAGCTGTTTTGTCTAACTCTCCAGTCAAGGTCAGCTTCCTTTGTCCTCTCACAGGCAGTCTGTTTACTGAGCATGTTTTTTAGCTGGTGATTTGTACATTCATTATTGCACTCACTGATTTAGCTGAGGTCCCCATTGGGCTGTGAGCTCCATGACATCAGGGATGGAGTCTGCTAATGCTGTTTGCAAGTATATCCCCACTGCCTAGAAAAGGGTCTGGCAGTGTAGAGCTTAATACATATTTTTAAATGAATGGAAAATTTACTAATCCCAATTGTCTCATTTTGTAAGGCCTTAATAGAGGCCGCATGGGAATTCTGTGAGGATAAAATGAGGTAAGTGCTCATGCAGAGCTTAGCATGTGTCTGGCTCAGAGTCACTGCCAGCACAGCTTGGAGTCCTTCTTTTTCCTTCCCCCCTTTTCTTCTTCCCATTTTATCACTGCAATTATTTACCTTTCTTCTCAGGTAGGAAGTGCATGGGTGCCCTGTGGTGCAGACCCTGAGCTTGGCAGATGAAAACTGTGAGCAGTGGTCTGGAGAGAGCACAGGACTTGTCCCTGAGCCCTGGGGGTGTTTGCAGGGGGCTCCCTGGGAGTATCTTCTAGATTCTTGCCTCACTCACACTGTTCTCTCGGCAGGTGCTTCTGCCAGGGGGAATGGCAGGCAGGTGGTCTGCTCAGAACGGAGTCAGACACCCTGACTCTTGCCAGGAAGACAGAGAGGCTGGAGCCAGGTTGTGGAGAAGGGCTGACATCTCAGCAGCCATCAGAGCAGCCTCCAAGTCTCTGCCCCAGCCATGCGGGCTGATCTTCAGCTCACCTCTGAGAGCCGCTGGGGACGCTCCTGGCCTCAATCCCTGCCTCGCAGATGCTCAGATGCAGATGCCCCTTCCACTCTGCCTTTATCCACTATTGGGTGACAGTCCCCCTCCATTCATTTGTGAGCCTGCTTCGTCTTTTGATTCTCTCTCATGCGACAATTTACTCAAGACTAATGAAGGACTGTTAGCCTCAGATTCACTTGGACAGCTCAATAAAAATGCAAATCCCTGGCCATCCTGAGAGTTTCTGATTTAATAGGAAAGCCCGAAGCCCAAGAACCCACCCATTTAACAGGCACTCACATTACTGGGGAATGATTGCAGTTTGACACAGTGGACCTGGTTTCTAATCTTCTGCAAAATTCACCAGGTAGGTGTGGTCTCCATTTGCTGAATGAGAAAGTAGAAACTCCGAGAGACAAAATCCAAGGCAATGTGGTTAAGAATCCACTTCTCTAAGATTGCCAAGCTTTTCTTCTTCTTCTGGCTATGTTGAAGCATGATATTTTCAATTCCTTTATCTAATTTCTTTCAAGTTGTTCCATTGTCTTGCTTTTTTCTTTGCTGTCTATTCCCAAAGGTTGAATCCGTGTGGGTTACGATTAAGGTTGTCATCTAAAAAGATGCGCATGAATAAATGGTCACGAATTTCCCTAAGTGGCGATAAAAATGGAGCATGAATTTTTGAAATCAGTTCAATGGGTCTTTGAACAGGTTCGGCCTCCCTGTGCTGTGTGGTTGGACCAATGTGACCTTCCTATCTGCTGCTAGGGACATCTGCTGAGAGAAGTTGGGAAGGTCAGACTTCAGTGACATCGATTTCAAGAATTCACCTCCATTTATCATCGCGGGGGGAATTAGCGACTGTTTACTTTGCATCTCTATTTCTTGGGTCAGTCAACTAAGGCACCAATCCTTCACTCTCTGCTTCAGCAATCAGCAGCCCACACATGTCTCCAAGGCTTCTGTACAGATCTCCAGCCACGTAGGATGAGTCCAAGACAATGTGTCCATGTCAGGGACGCCCAGGCAGGCGAGCATTCGCAGGGAAACTAATCTGAGTTTTAAGAATGAATGAGATAAACACAAAACGTTGTGTAATATACGATCCTACTAGACCTGGCTGGGTCAGTATCTATAACCAGTAATCATGCAGATCCTGTTTACAGCATTTGAACTTGTGGAATTGTTCTGCTGTCAAGTCATGGAAACCTTTTCAATAGCTACAGAAAGGAATAAAATGCTGTCAACTCAGATATTGTGAAAGCAGGAGAGACTACTGAGAGCTGTAAGAAGAGGAGAGACGGGAAGAGGCATCAGGGGTCTAGGAGCCTCTCTTTAGAAGTCGGGAGGAAAGATAATATCTGAGGCACAGGAAATAGAGAACACAGGAGAAGCTTCGACAAGTCACCATCAACAGAGACTCCAAACAGGGACACGTCTTTATTAGGGAAGTGGGATTTAAGTTATATAAATCCTTAGTAAAGCAATGGGTAGTATTAAAATTGATAGATCAAGAAAATAGGGTCTGCATGTATTGACCAGAGACTGGGCTACCCCTCCATGAAACTGTCCTCGAGGAAAAAACCTAAATAAATCCTCTAACTTCACTTGCTCTTGGTTGACTTAAAATCACTAAGTTTGGAGGTCAGACAGCACTAGCTTTGCTGTGGATGACACCCTGACTTGTGGGTCAGCAGGATAACGGTTGCCTAGGTTACCTTTCAGGGCTGCTTTGGGTGAAAGCACTGACTTTGGGTGAAAGTCTGCGGATGTCCCATGGGACTGGAACAGGGGAAGGGCTCGCCGACTCTGCCTTCACACTGTGTCTGTCTCCTTTGCCGCCTTCACCTTTGGAGAGATGTTTCGTCCAGAACTACCGTACTGCACTAACTTGACCTAAGCTTGCCTGGCCTCTCTCCTCCCCATTCAGGGCTAAAGATACATCCTCCAGCTGCCAAGTCAGAAAACACCAGACCATGAGAGGCACAGAAAGGGGTGGCGCCCAAGCTCCTGGAAGATCTCTGCCTGTTCCCAGGAAAGACAGGAAGAGCCCTCCTCTTTACTGGTCTCTCTGCCCCTCATTGCTTTTATCCTGTATTTTGTGACTCCCAACCCTTTGGAGTTGAGAAGGTGATTGGCCAGGAAAGCTCCCACTTCTCCATTCTTTGGCCATTGAATGAAATCTTTCTTTCTCCCAAACACTTGTCTCTCAGACATTGCTCTTATGTGGTATGAGTTTCTGGAACCAAGTAACAAAATCTAGGCACAGAAATGACTAAAAGCATTAAATGTGGTTCCCCTAAAAGATGAACTGGGGCCAAGAAGCAAGAGATGAGAGAGGAAGACTTGCCCTCCCCTATGTGCATGGCTATCCCTTTTGATTGATTTGCTTTGATAAAACATTTTAAAATACATAAAAGAACCAGTCATGATAGCACAGGCTTGTGATCCCATCTACTTGGGAGGCTGAGGCTGGAGGACTGCAAGTTGAAGACCAGTCTGGGTAATTGAGTGAAACTCTGTGTCAAAATAAAAAATTAAAAAAGGGCTGGGGATGCCACTCAGTGTTCAAGTGCCCCTGTGTTCAATCTCCAGTGCTGCAATCAATCAATCAATAAGTAGATAAAATAGAGGCTGCTTTATCAGAGAGAAAACTTACCAGCCAGAGGGAAAACCTCCCAGCACTACAATTACCCTTTCAGGACCAAAGACACTGGCTTGGTATCTGGTGAAGCCAGTGTGTGAAGCAATAACTAGAAAGACTGGATTCTCCAGCTGAGTCTTGAGGCACCTAAGTAAAGTGCAGTTGGCCTCACCTTTGTGGTCTTCAAGCGAGAGCAGAAGAAACTTTGTATAAAAGCAGCTTCTTGTCACCTAGTCACAGAGGGAATGACTTGGTTCCACTGGGACATGAGGCAAGCCACAATCATCCACCATCTCAACATTCCCATCCACAGGCCGATCAGATAGTGCCTGCCACAAATCTCCATTGCACAATGAAGTGTATGTCCATCTTGCTCTTCAGCAGGCAGGAGCGACAAGTCAGAGCCACAAGATCACCTATTAACGAAACCCCACCTCACCCTGGGAGAGAGCTGATTTGTCCATGTAGAAAGAATAAGTCACTTCTATCCCCTAGCAGCTTCTTGCAGTAGCTGTTCTCGGATCTTTTTCAGTACCTAATTTCACTAGTGACCACCAGACAGCTGTGTTCCTGCTATTTCCCGCTTCCCATTTTAATATCATGCCATGGGTCTGTTCCAAAGGCACAGTTTTTTCCCTGGTGCATTGAATAGGGATGATTTTTAAGGGCTCACCCATTCCTTTTTTCCTCTATGATCTCTTGCTTAATTCCTATCACCTATCATTTTCTTTGATAAAGTTTTCATTTCCAGCATCTCAACAGTAACTTGGTCTCTCAGGACCAAAGGTCAGACCTTGGACTCTCTTTACTGCCATGCTAAGTGCTAGCATGTCTTCCTGTCACCTCACCTACAGCCTGCTCTTGGGTCACCTCCCTGAAGACTCCAGCTGGCTCCAGGCCCACATTCTTTCCCGTGCCTGGAGCCAGTCCACACGGTGGGCCTTACATGATGACCTGGCCCCTGTGCAGTCTTCCCCTGCCTCTTTCTTCTTCCAAAAGATTTTAAATTTCTGATTCAATTTCCTTGGAAGAAGAATTTATGTTTTCTCCAGTTTCAATGATACATTTTTCTGTGTCCATTTTCTTATTTTCAAATTTATTGGTATAAATATTCTCATTATAGTCTCATCCTTTATCTTCTGCATCTAGTTTATATATCTTTTATATTCACAATGATGTTTGAAGGGCATGATATCCTTTTTTTGTGACGAATATTTCTGAAGGATTTTAAATTTTATTAGGGTTTTTGCAGAACTCACTATTGGCTGAGACGACTTCCGTGTATATTTACATTCTATTGAAGTTTCTATACATATCCCCATTGTTTCTTTCTTATTATATTTGGATTGCTATTTTTTCCTAACTTATATTGAATGAGTAATTTAATGGTTATTAGCATCTCTTTTTATCAAATGTATTGATTTAAAATTCATAAATTCCCCTCTAAGCACTTCTCTAGCTGCGTGGCACAAATTGTTTTATATAGTACTTTCATTGTCTTTGGATAGTCTAATTCTATTAATGTTTTTTGAATCAATGAGTTTAGGAGTGTTCCTTGATTTCTAAAAACATGAACTTGGTAAGTATTTTGTTATTTACTTCTAACCTAATATGTATCATGGTCATAATATATAGTTTATGTGATACTGATTTCTTAAAAAAATTTGAGAATGCTGGGTGTAGACATAAGCCAGTTAACCTCAGTGACTTGGGAGTCTGAGGAAGGAGGATCACAAATTTGAGGCCAACCTCAGTAACTTAGTGAGACCTTGTCTCAAACTATAAATAAATAAATAAACAAATAAATAAATAAATAAATAAATGGGTTGTGGCTGTAGCTCAGTGGTGAAGTGTTTCTGTGTTCAACCTTCAGGACCATAAAAAGAAAACAACAACGACAACAACAACAAAAACTGCATCTTGTCCTCTGTGCCGGACAAATCAATTTCTGTAAATGTTTTATACACACTTGAACATCTCTTCATCCAGTGTGGTGGATATGGATTTGCATTTATCATTTTTACATTTTACTTTTTAAAATTTTTCTGGTATATGTTGTTTTTTTTTCATTTTCCCCTACTTTTAGTATTGGTAACTGCCTTGCTGTTTTTCTCATCCCCTTTTTCCACCCCTCCGAGATTGGAAGCTCTGAGCCATGCTTCGTTTTTTCAGGTGCTGAGTAATTATAAGTAAGCTTATCCAAGTCTCAGTTAGACAATGTGCTTATTCTCCTCCCAAATAATTCGAAGACCTTAGAATGCTTTGTCTGAGGCTACTGCCTGTCTAACTTAAATCCTGTGGCTGCTCAGAGTTCTGGGGCTATTACTTTACCCCTGGGTGAGACACGGTTGATTGTACCGATCACCCCCGTGTTTACATCTCTGCTCAGCACTTTTCCCTCTCAGCATGTTGGACCTTCCTTCTGAGATAAATTCTTTCTTAAAACTTATTTATTTACTTATTTATTTATGTACTTATTCATTTATTTATTTAGAGCTTTATAGTTATACATAGTAGTTGGGTTCACCCTGACAAACTCATACACACATGGAATTCGAGTTCAGGTTATGATCCCCATTTTCCCTCCATTCTCCCCCCCCCCCTCCCATTCTCCTTCCTCTACTCTACTAGACTTCCTTTTATTCATCTATTAATTTATATTTGATTGGTTCTTTCTGCATATGCATACAGGTGAAGTGCCCTGTGGTATATTTATATATGCAAATAGCATGATTTTTTAAGGAATTAATTTTGCATTGCATCCCCTTACCCATTCCTCCACTGTGGTTTCTGATCTCCTTCTTCTACGCTCCTCATCTTCCATTTATCTTGTGTCATCCTATCCTTCCCACCCCGTTTCCTATATTTTACCCTAGCTTCCACATATGAAAGAAAACATTTCACCATTGAGTTTCTGAGTTTGGCTTATTTCACTTAGCATGATAGTCTCTGTTTCCATCCATTTATCAGCAAAGGCTGTAATTTCATTTTTCAATCCATTTGTCTATTGATGGACACTAGGTTGATTCCATAATTTAGCTGTTGTAAATTGTGCTGCTATAAACATCAAGGTGGCTGTATCAGTATAGTATGCCAATTTTAGAACTCTTGGGAAAATACCAAGGAGTGGGATAGCTGGGTCATAATGACACAAGCCCTCTTGGATTAGGGTCCCACCTTTATGACCTTATTTAATCCTAATTATCTCCTTAAAAATCTGGTCTCCAGGCCCAGGTTGAGGGGGGTCCAACATTTGAATTTTGGAAGAATATAATTCACAATTAGATAGTGACTCTAATGTAATTCAAATTTCAAAGGAAAGTTTGATTTGGAACTATGCAATAATTTTAATTACACAAATTATTTTCATAACTACTTAAATTCTATTTTGCATACTTATAATACCATCTTTTTATTGCAAATGCATCAGGTGTGGATGATGTTGATGTTTCCTTATTGTCACAAGGATATGTATTTTCAGCTGTGTGTCTAGAGCTGGCAATGATGAGCTGTGAGCTTTACCCAGGCTCCCATCCGGTAGAACTGCCAACCACCAAAGGCATTATCCAGACGACAGGGATCTTAGGTAGAGATTGTGGGCATGAAAGTGGCCTGCAGAATAGTGGAATCTGTTTTCTGTCCCAAGTCAAGGCTCAGTGGTCCTTCTTTGATGACCCAGCCTACCTGGCTCTCTGGGGTTGTCCATAGCTTCTCCCACTGGACCCTGTTCTCACTGGATGCCATGAACCCTTAATTCCTGGATCACTTTACTCCCCAGTGGCCCTGGCCACCTCGCCAGCAGGTCCTGTCCCTGTGCGTGTCTGTTCTGCTGCAGCTCAGGAGATGCTCTGGGTCTCTTCCGCTCAGCACAGCACTTGGGCGTGGGCTCACTCAGGCTGAACAGGTTATTGCAGGGGGAAGATGGATCCCAACTTGCTCCTTCCACCTCTATTTCTCCTTCACTTCTTCTCCCCCTTTTCTACTGAGGCAGAGCCACTTGTGTTTCTATCTTGTATGTGACACCGTCTGAGCTTTCTACGTCTATGAGGTCTGGGTCTTAGTGTGTAAATGGGAGCTTTAAAATTGAGCACTTTGAATAAACCAGATGTTTTTAGTAAGGATACAGGTGAGAAACAATTCTATTTTCTTTTCTTTGTAAATAAATAGTAACAAGGAAGCAGCCATTTGTCACATGTCCTGGTCACTCAATTACCATCCTCCTCCAGATGGTACTTAAGGAGAAGTACCCAGCAGAAAGAAGCACCAGACCGCCCTCTCCTCTCCTGAGTCCTCTCCTCACTGCACCTGAGTCCTCTCTACTGACACCATGGGTTGCTGTGGCTGTGGAGGCTGCGGTGGCTGCAGCAGTGGCTGCGGTGGCTGCGGTGGCTGTGGTGGTGGCTGCGGTGGCTGCGGCAGCTGCACCACATGCAGATGCTACCGGGTGGGCTGCTGCTCTAGCTGCTGCCCCTGCTGCCGTGGCTGCTGCGGGGGCTGCTGCAGCACCCCCGTGATCTGCTGCTGCCGCCGCACCTGCCGCCCCTCCTGTGGCTGTGGCTCCTGTGGCTGCGGGAAGGGCTGCTGCCAGCAGAAGTGCGGCTGCCAGAAGCAATACTGCTGCTAGGCAACCACGGGGCCCCGCCTCCAGGCCGAGAGATGCTGAGACCTGCTCTCCCCCTTTAGGAGACATCCTCCACTGCGCCCTGCGTCTTTCCCACCCCTTTCTACTCGGAACATGCGGATGCCCTGCAAGTTACTCCTTTGGACTGCATACTCATCTCTTTGACCCAATAGTTTAAAACCTTTTTTTTATATAAAAGATTTCCAAATAGGAATGGTCATTATAAAAATGTAATTGCAGCCAGTGCCTCCTGAGCCCTTTCCTGGGGTTCCCTTCCATGGGTGCTTATCTGTCGTTCCAGCGATATGGTTTTGCCTTTGTGCTTGTGTGCACGGGGTTTGCCACCCATTCCATTACTTTTCTTTGCAGTCACCACAACAATTGTTACATCATTTTCCTAATAAAACAAGATAAACCACCATGACTGATTCTGCTTTTTCCTTGCGGTGTAAACAGAATGCATATGAGATGTGGACTGTTTTGAACAAGTTCAGTGATAAACCTGCATTGACGGCAATGTAAGCTCAAGGCTGCAGGGCAGGCCACAACCAGGATTCTGGGGGCCTGTCCACACCCCTAGCTACCGTCATTTTCAGACTCTTAGAGCTGGTCTAATTTCAGTAAAAGTAAAAAAGCCTACAAAAGCCTAAAAACTGTTTGCCAATAGAACAAAGAAGGTATTTCAGCACTTTTTCAAAAGACACACGCTCCTTTATTGATGTGTTCCAAAGAGCAAAGTATCTACGACCAGTTTTCTTAGGAAACATGTAAAGGTGCCACTCAGATCGCCCAAGCTCTATGGCTGGGAGTCACTCACCTTGACTGCTCACCTTTACTTCTATGGACTGTGAGCATGAAGTGAGTTGACCTGTCATTCGTGACCATTGTTATCATACTGACAATAAAGCAAGCTATGCTACACAGGTGGTCATCAAGTAGGAACCAAAAAACCACAAGGAAACTCCCTTGACCTCAGTGTTATTTTTTTATTCCTACCAGCTTCTTCAGATGAATTGAAATATACTGATTTCTAAAAGACATTTAAATCAATTTTGCTAATTTTTTAATAGGACGTTTTCAAGTGACAGAGAAAAAGGTGAATCTGGTCTTAGGTTGTTTTGATCTAAACAAAAATCAATCTGTTCTAAATTAAGTACTTGCAAAGAGGTGAGCACTGAAATCAGAAGTAATTTCTTTTTGGGAGAAACAAAGTAAAATTACTTTAAAATAGTATAAGTTCCACACATTCATAGGCTAAGATATGACTGTGGTTCATTTATTAGAAAAAGTTTTACTTTATTAAAGAGTGACTGCATCACTCGAGTTCCAGACACATCATCCCTAGTAATCACCCACTGTGTTGGGCAGACTTATATAAACAAAAAATCAGCTTTGTTGAGTTACAATTTACATAACATATGATTCATCCATTTACAGTGTAAGATTCAATGTTGCTCATGGGGGAGGCGAGTGCATCCACCAACACTTTCTAGAACATTTTGTTCTCCCTCAAAGCAGCTCCACACCCATTAGCAGTCTGCCTCCCTTGCCCAATCCCAGTCCTTTTCCAGATTGGCTATTCTGAGATACTTGCATTTTCATACGCACTTTAAGAAAATGTATCAGGCTAACAGACTTCATGTTTTTAAGTGTCTCAATATCTTGGGGGTGATAAGCATTTGGGATTCCACTGGGTGTGTAGTTGAACTATGTAAGTCAATCTGGGGACTGCTGGTACCATAACAATGTCATCTTTAATCCATGAACATGAGATGCTTTTCCATTTATTTAAATTGTCTTTACTTTTTTCCAAGACTTTTCAGTTTTAGTGTACACGTCTTATACTTGCATCAAATTTACACATAAGCATTATATTCTTTTTGGTTCTGTTGCAAAGTATTGTACTTTTTTTGGTTTTGTACTTAAAAAATTACAGATATGAAAGCCAAAGCTCTGAAAACATCTTCTTATGCAGGTGCACACAAGAACCATGTAAAGAGGAATCTCTCTGCCTTGGCCAGTTATTCTTGTGTTTATTTAAGAGTTTCCTTTTGATTTGCTTTCTTTAATTTTTTTTTTACATAATAAAACACTGTAATGTAACTGTGTTTTAGTACAGTGTCTGCTTCGTATATTTAAAGACTTTTTAAAAAGTCTGTGAGGAAGAGGAAGTACAGCAATCCAGCAGGAGACCAGAGGTAATGAGGCTTACGTGGGCCCAGACTTTTGGCTCAGTCTTCTCTGATCGAGCACAGTGTGGGTGATGGAGGAGCATGGAATTGCTTTCTGACATCAGAACATAGAATTCCATATGGTGGTTCCCTGTGATCCAAAACCAGACCCTGCACACACATTGCTAAAGGGAACGTTGATGAATTCTCTTCCTTAACAAGCAAAGAGAACGGATAAGTAGTGGGAGGTGCTAACTTATTATAAGGTCTTTGTTGATGCTCTGTCTTCTCTAGTAAGTCTTTAAACAGTGTTTCTCTAGTTTTTTTTTTTTTAAAGCTTATCTCTATGGGTATAGTAATCACTGTGAAATTCCTAAAGAAACATTTTAACAGTTGCATAAATTAATATCCAATGTTTCACACTCAGTGCAACTTGCAACAGAATGTCTTGCTGTCATCTGGTTTCAGATACTTCTTGACAGTCCTTTAAAATACAGTGAATGAAAGCACCACATAATTCGATTCATTTATTCAATTTACAGTTAATTTTAAAAATCAACACTTTGGGACTGGTGATATAGCTAAGTGGTAGAGTGCTTTATTAGCATGTGCAAGGTCCAGGGTTGGATACCCGTCACCACACAGATACAAAAATAATTACCACTTTTGGCATTTGGTAGGTAAATCGATGTCTAGAATATTACAAATTTTATTGCTGATAAATTTTTGTTTTTGTTGTTGACTTATTGGAAACAATTGTACTGTAATTATACACACAATTTGTAGATTTTTCAAATCCTATTATTTATTATCCAAGCAGAGTAAATGTACAATAGTGATTGTGTACTTTATCTAAAGCTTTATTTAGTTGTCTTTTAAATGTATGCAAAAATAGTGTTAGAATATAATCAGTGTCCTTCCTCCAAAGGACACATTATGTAGGTTTTAGGTTTTTACTATTCCCTTCCATAACAGTGAGACATTTTAATGCAATAAAACTGGCAAACCAAATACACATATGAGCCAGCAAATGGTCAAATATTATTTATACTTTCAGCTTATTTATTGTTAAACTAAGCATTAGCCCCTCTAAAGAGGTACTGGACTGAGCTTTAGAAAGCTAGATTGGATATATTTTGTTTAATATCATTGCATGTAAGCATCTTTATGTGATGTCTGCATGATCTGTCAGTGATAGCTGGTTTTGGACAAGATCTGTGTGAAGGTGGTTTTGGATGAAGCACAGCAGTCCTGAAGCAACCTGTAGTGACACTGAAGTCTCACTCTTTGCAGTCTCTTTACAGAAATCATTCTTCCAGTTCTTAAAATAAATTATGCTCCCATTAAAGAAAACTGTGAAAACCTTTATAAATGCCATCTTGATTGATAGCTGCAGAAGCGGAGAAGAGCAGTCCTGATGTTGCCCAGTACTGGTTTTGTGCGTAGCTCCCAGTACAGGGTGAAAATATGGATAAGAAACGAATGGTGAGTTCGTTTGATTGACATGTTCAAATATAACTGCATCTTTGACCCATTCCTAACTAAATGACCAACAAGGCCCCTCATAAAATTCTGTTGCCTTAGAATCATTACATCTGACTCAAAATCATGGCTCAGCTCTGTCCTCCTCTATTTGTGCCTGGGTGAATATGCCTACATCCTGATGTTTCTGTCTCAGAAGCCATTTGGATTGTAGGACAAGCTTTTTATTTGTTTTCTTGCCCATTCGGCAGGTACAAAGACGTTGACCTTTTAATGGTAAGAATGCTATAGAAATGAAAGCCATAAGTGGATCTTTAAACTCTCAGAAATTGAAAAGGTCATTTTGACTCATTGTGATTGCTGTGGTCAGGAGCAGCTCATAAAAAAGTGAGGAAAGTCCCACTTCACTTTAAATATTCGTTTTTACTTTCCCTTAAAATGTTTCCACTTAGTATTTAAACCAGCTGATTTGCACTTTCTTTTCCTGAGCTCTAATCAAGTTACTAAAAGGCAACAAAATGTACAACTAGCAAATGTTAAAAGTTAATAAATAAAACATTTTTCCTCCCAAGGGAAGGATCTAAGTAAGCAATCCCAGAGGAAATTTGAGTTAGCTTTAGACATGCTTATATGGAAAGTTGTTTTACCCATTTGAATCTTTTATGAGATGTGTAAAATTGTCAGAAAAAAGGAACTGAGACAAAAAGGCAAAATTAAAAATGTTGATTATCTTCAGCAGGTATTACTTTGCGAACATCACTGAAATGAGATTCTTGGACCTATTAGGACATCGAAAGACATTTCTAATATGGCAGAAATCTAATTTCACTGCATAGTCACATGTAGTGCCATCAGCCTCAGGAGACACTTCTGATACAATTCACAGGACACTGGCTCCGTGTCAAGTGAAACTTGAGCATAATTCAGGATGGGCAAGAGTTGCTTGAAATGCAGCATCCCCAGATCCTAACTTAGGCCCTATATTGAATACTCACTGAACTTCAAACACTTGAGTGAAAGTTGCTATTCTCTATAACTTAAATTTCTGGGAATAGCAGCAGTGTGAAGAACGAAGAATTAAGTGGAAGGGTTGGGACTGCTGAACCTGGTCAGCCCCCTCTTCCTTTCCTAGTATATGGAAAAGGCTGTAGCAGCTCTCATGGGCTGAATTTAGGCTGGGCTGGTTCTTCATTTTGACTTCATCCTTTTCACCCTTGAGTTGTCTGGAGTACAAATGTATCGAAATTTCTGTTTCTGCTTGCAAACTGCATCCCTCCCCCACCTTGCCCTTTAGTCTAACCAACATCAGTGGTGGTATTTAGGCTTCCAATAGTGCTGGTTCTACACACACTCTCTTAGCTGTACCTGGATTATGTACCTAAAAGTATCATACCTGATCATTTAAGACAGACAAATCAGGGTAATAGGTCCACTTGAAAGACCAAGGTCAGCCCCTGCCATCTGATATATGTAAAGCCTTTGAATGTTTTGAATTCTAAGACCCACTGCCATCTGTTTGTGCAGAAAGACAAACAGGTAAGACTACATAAAGCTCACTTAATCTTATATATGGTGATGAAAACAAATTCAACTTTTTTTTTTTTTTAACCTCAAAAGGTCTTTAGTGGAGAGGTACCATGCAAAAGCCTCACCCAGCCCCCAGGGCATGCTGCAACACTCAGGACAGAAATGACAAAAGCAGAGGTCTCTAAGCATATTTCTGTACAAGGCTGCATCTCTTCAGGGTGCAGTCTTCTCAGGATACCTGGATCATTATAGACCTCACCATGTTGTCGAAGGCCCTGGACCAGATGTGGTCCCCAGGGTTATAGAAGGGATGGCACATCATGTGACTATGTAGGAGTTTTGCAGCTTCCAGAATTTTGTTGTTTTGAAGGGCCGTGTTGGAGGAATCCACCACGATGCCAAACTTCACCTTGGAGTTTGTTGCATAGCTGTATACTTTGTAGTCCTCTGTTGGGTGAAGCAGGCCCAGGTAGTGCTCCCTCTGGTCTGCAAGGGCCTTTTCCATAGTGGAGATCTTCTCATCCACCACATCCAGGGAGGTGTGCACCATGCAGTGGAATTCAGCTCACTGTTCGTGGGGGTGCTGCAGAGATACAGAGGGTAATTCTCCTTAGCGATCACCACGATGCACACTGCCATCTTGGGAGGCCCCTCCAAAGTCAACCTTTTGTTATCTGAGAACAGAGGTCTGTCTGCCATCATAAATACAAAGTAGGCATGTATTCATAGTTCTTTGAGGTCACATTTCTATCTCAGATATAGTTGTTCTTTCATAGAGAAAACTCCATCTGAAAAGATGAGTACAGTGGTTCTCAAGAAGGCAGAATAGAGAAGGTCACTTTCCTGGCTGCTCCGTGGTGTGAAACCAAGAAACCAGACAGGCAGCTTCTCAGCAAGGTGGGTGAACAAAAAAAGGGGTGGGGGGCTCTACTGGAATTTAAAAGTGAACATTCAAAGCAGATCAGGACTCAGGAGGTTGGATATAATAAAATAAGGAATAAATCCCCAGCGGTACTGCTGCTGCCGCCAGGTTGGAAGCACCAAACAGAGCAAAGTGGAGGGATAAAGGAATTAAAGGAACCTGCGTTTTTAGGGGGCCTGAAAGAAGTCTGGGTACAGAGCATTTTGTGATCAAGGACATTCCTGATTAAACTGAAAGTGTGCTGCACAATACTCTTGTGTGGGAAAGAAGCTGCCATCTCCAGGTGGTGATTGGAGGATAAAGGAAGAAACCATTTTGCAGCTGTGGCACAGGGGCCAGCAGCTGAGGGAGCCAATTCCTGGCAAACCCAAGTTTGGCCCAAATACAGGCCTGGCAAACCCACACTGCATGACATAGAGTGTGCCGAAGTGACCAGAAGAATCTCCACCGTGGAGAGAGGTTTACACAGGGGACAACTGTGGAAATCCACTGGCTCTACCCACCCACCCCCACCTCCAATCTGGCTGCTTATAGGACCAACTGGGAGAGACACATCAGTCTGGGAAGTTGGAAGGATGGGGGCATGAGAGATTGAGTTTGGAGACTGAACCCAAGACTAGGAAATATGGGGTCTGCAGGTGACTCAGGGGACTAAGACCTGGCTCTACCACCACAAAGGTGGAACCCGGGGAGATCACTGGGGCACAGACTTCCAGCATGGATCAGCAATTACTGGGCCCTGGAGGCATGTTGATTTAAAATCCAGATCAACTGGCATTTAGCCAAGAACCTGGAGCCCACAAACCTTAACCCTGCCTCCAGGACCTCTGCTGCCTATTGGATTGCCTCTCTCACTCCAGTAATCCAGTGGGTGGAGCATCACACTCCAGATGACCCCATCTAAAACTACTGAGAAGAGAAGCTGAGACTATTTTGAACTCCAACAGAAAGAATTCTTTAACTTTTCATTGAGTTATTTTTCGTCTTTCCCTTTTTTCTATTTAATTGTGAGAAACCAAAGGAATGCATAATCTTCTCAATGAAATGATATCAGAAAATTTCCCAAACCTTAATGGTACATGGACATTTATACATACTCATATTTGTTTTTTCTCATTTCTAGCATTTTTGAAGCCAGTTATTTTTCATGGGTCATTTTTGGAGACTAGGATGTTTGATTAGTATATTTTAGTTTTGTTTGTATGCTTTTATTTTTTTAAATTTTTTACTTTAAATATATTTTTTTCTCTAACCTGTTTTCCTTCTCATTCTTTTTTTTTCTTCCACTAACAGCCAATCTCTATTGTTCTGTCTTTAACTCTTCCTTTAATGTTTACTTCCATTTTTTCTCCTCCTCTCTCATAATCATCACATCCTTTATCAATTCTGTTCACTCCTGTCTTCTATTTGAAATCATAAACCCTCTTATGAACTTGCTGTTTTTATTATAGGCAATAACTGGTCATATAATTTCTGTTTATTGTGATAATTAACATTGTAGATGTCATAGTAGGAACTATTTGGTTCAATGCTATATTTCATTTGCATTGGTTGTTGTTATTATTTGTCTTCCCTAAATAGTGAGGCAGTGGAAACCTTCAGGGACACTATAAGTTCACGGGTAGAAACTCTATTGTCTCAGATCCATATTGTTAGATGGGTAGACACACAAATAACATGAAAAAGCAAGGGAACAAATGACACCAAACAAACCAAGATACTCCAACAGAATCCATCGCTCTTTCTGCCATATGAAGACACAATGAGAAGATGGTTGCCCATGAAGCAGGAAATAGCTCTCACCAGACACTGAATCTTCTGGCATCTTGACCTTGGACTTTATAGTCTCTAGATCTTTTCCTCGTCTACAAAATGAGGAGGCCCTGCTTGTGGTAGTTATGAAACTCCTGGTAACACCGGAGAATGTTATCCAATAAGATGCTGTGTGAAGAATTATGATGAGAAAGAAGATGGAGAAGTTGGAAAAACATCCTTGATCACCAGATTCATGTATGACAGCTTTGACAACACCTATCAGGCAACAATTGGCATTGACATTTTATCAAAAACCATGTACTTGGAGGATTGAACAATCAGTCTGCAGCTGTAGGACACTGCGGGTCAGGAACATTTCTGTAGCCTCATTCCCAGTTACATCCGTGATTCTGCTGCAGCTGTAGTAGTTTACGATATCACAAATGTTAACTCATTTCAGCAAACTACAAAATGGATTGATGATGTCAGAACTGAAAGAGGAAGTGATGTTATCATCATGCTAGTAGGAAATAAAACAGATCTTGCTGACAAGAGGCAAGTGTCAATTGAGGAAGGAGAGAGGAAAGCCAAAGAGCTGAATGTCATGTTCATTGAAACCAGTGCAAAAGCGGGACACGATGTAAAGCAGCTTTTCCAACGTGTAGTAGCAGCTTTGCCTGGAATGGAAAGCACATAGGACAGAAGCAGAGAAGACATGATTGACATAAAACTGGAAAAGCCTCAGGAACAACCAGTCACTGAAGGAGGCTGTTACTGCTAATCCCTCATGGCATCTTCAACCCTTCTCCAGAAGCACACTGCTTTGGCTCCCATACTCTTTCATTGACTGCAGTGTGAATATTGGCTTGAAACTTTTCTGTTCAGTAATAATGTATTGCAATTCATCATTGCTACCTGTCTCGTGGAGATGATCTATTAACTTCACAAGCACAAAAAAAGTCAGTGTCTTCATTATTTACATGTTACAAAAAGTCAAAAGATTCCAGCATATTCCAGCGAGGACCTTAAAGATCAGATACATTTTCTTAACATTTTTCTTTTTTCAATGTTATGAAAATGTGCTTTAAAATGATGGAAATCTCAACAATATGAGCATGGCTTGGTTAAGGAGCAGTAAGTTCTCAGCAGCATTTACCTACCTACTTGATCTCTCCCTGCTTTTCTCACCCCTCTTATCTGCATTCCCTGTTCTTACTCTCCCACAAAACAAACAAGGGGTGGCAACATAGCAGACCCATTGGAATTACCCTTCAGTTTTACAGATAGCCACTTGCTCTAGGCCAAGATGTTCAAAATTATTCTTGAGCACTGATGTAAATGAGCTTCTTTGAGGTCAGAACTTAGCTATCATGGTGGGCAGTGCTTGAATGAGGGAAGGGTTCTGATGTATCTTCAAAATGAGGCCTAATGAACATATTGAGTACTTACAAGTAGAAGAACAAAAAACCTATTTCTGACCAAGACAAATGACCCTTTCACTTGTACTTTATTAGACTCTGGGAGAAAAAGTAACCAGGTGTTTCAGAACAGGTTTTTAATGTTTAATTATTCATGGTAAAATCATACAGTTTCAATTAACTCTTTCTCCCAAGGTTTTTAAAATTGTTGAGATAGTTATTGCTTGTTTTTTAAAGAAAACAAAACAACCACCCTTTTTAAGCAATAGATTTTGCTTGGAGTTTTTCTTTTTAAAAATGCTATGCAGGCAAGGCATTATGAAAGTCAAATTCCTTTAAGAAACAGTGTAAGAATTTAAATTTGATGACATGGTCAAAAGTATAACAAATAGAAATAATGATATCCTAAGCTTACCAACAAAAGAGCCCTTGCAGAATAGCAAATACTCTACTCTGAATATTTGAAGTCAAAATGAAAATGAAAATAATTTTCTTGTAAGCCCCTAGAGGCAGATAAAAACATTGAAAAGGGAAGGGAGAGAATGGAAATAAAAGTCAATATTATGCAGATTTATGCCTTATTTTATAGCATATGTTTTAAATGTTGGGTCTTTCAGGCTGGTTTTGCTTTTTATTAGATCTGTATAGTTTGGTTAATTAACGTGATTTAGTTTTATATTTAAGCTACAATTAATCTTTCCTTTGGTGATATTTATTTCTTTGCCTTTTATTTTAACTTTGAATTTTTAGATGTTTTGGTGAATCTTTTTAGAGCTTCATCACTAGGGCAATATGCATTTCCCTTAAACACTGCAAACAAATATACTAGGAGTGCACCCTTTTAATCTTTACTAATTGTTGTGAGATTGCTGTGTAAGTTAATAAACACATCTGTACATACATTGCAGGGAGAAAATTTCTAAATTAAAAATCAGGAAAAGCTTGCTGAATTTATGTTATAAGCATTACTTAACACAGTATAAAGATGAAAAGACAACAAAAATAGCTTCATACTTCCTCATCTTCTCATTGCTACAAAACCTTGCTCCCCTCTATTCCTCTTCCTCCTTCACTGGTCACTTGTTGTCACCTTGTAATATTCAGAGAGCACTTGGATTATGGATCTAAATAGAGAAATGTTTTCAGATAATCATTAGCCTACATACCTGTAACTTATACTCAAAGATGGAGTTGTAAAGTGCTTTTATAATACAATATTATTGTTAAAAGCAAGGATTGACTCTTTTGTTTTATTTTGACATGGCATGTCCTGAAATAAATATCAGTTGAATATGGCAGATGGGTCATATTATTTATTTGGAAGAAGTTGTGATTTCTGAAGTCTATGAACTGTGTTCATAGTGAAGGCTTTGTTTTTTTAATAAACACAGTTTTGCTGCCAAAAATATATAAATGAAACACTGAAGAAAAAAAAAAAGAATCCAACAATATCACAGTGGAAGAAATGTCAGACAAGGAGTTTAGAAGGTACATAGTTAAACTGATCTGCAAAGTAAAGGATGACGTAAGAGAGTGAAAAGATCACTTCAATAAAGAGATAGAGATTCTGAAAAAAACCAACCAGAAATGCTTTAAATGAAGGAATCAATAAACCAAATTAAAAATTCAACTGAAGCATCACCAATAGACTAGATCCCATGGAAGACAATTTCAGGCAATGAAGACAAAATATATAATTTTGAGAACAAAGTTGACCATGGAGAAAAGATGTTAAGAGACCATGAACAGAACTTCCAAGAAAATTGGGATAACCTGAAAAGACCAAATTTAAGATTTATTGGGATAGATCAAGGCTTGGAGAGACAAAACAAAGGAATGCATAATCTTTTCAATGAAATGATATCAGAAAATTTCCCAAACCTAAAGAATGAAATGGAAAATCAAATACAGGAGGTTTACAGGTCCCTAACTGTACAAAATTACAACATACTCACAGCAAGGCACATTATAATGAAAATGCCTAGCATACAGAATAAAGACAGAATTTTAAAGGCTGCCAAAGAAAATGACAGGTAAGATTTAGAGGAAACTAATCTGGATCTCAACTATCTCTCAAGCCAGACCTTCACAGTTAGGAGGTCATGGAATAATATATACCAAGATCTGAATGAAAATGAATGCAGCCAAGAATACTATTTCCAGTATAATTAAGCTTCAGAATTGATGAAATAAAAATCTTCCATGATAAAAAAAAGTTAAAAGAATTCACAACTAGAAAGACTGCACTATAAAACTACACTCACTAAGATATTTCATGAAGAAGAAATAAAAAAAAAGTGAAAACCAGCAAAGGGAGGAACTACACTAAAAGAACAGTGAACCAATGGAGAAACCAATTCAAATTAAAAACCAGAAATAAATTGAAATGACAGGAAATCAAAATCATATCTTAATATTAACATTGAAGGTAAATGGCCTAAACTGATCAATCAAAAGACATAGACTGCAAATTGGATTTAAAAACAAGACCCCAAAATATGCTCTCTCCCAGAGACTCACCTCATAGGCAAAGACATCCACAGATTGAAAATAAAATGATGGGAAAAAATATTATTCACATGGATCTCATAAACAAGCAGGAGTTTTGATCCTCATATCAGATAAAGTGGACTTCAAGCCAGAGTCAATCAGAAGAAACAAAGAAGGTCTAAATATTAAAATATTGTTTAAGAAAATTATACATCAACAAGATAAAACAATCATAAATTTTATGACCCAAACAATGGAGCATCTATGTACAAACAAACCCTTCTCAATTCCAAGAAGCAAATAGACCACAACACAATAATATTGGGTGACTTTAACACATTTTTCTCAGCACTGGATAGATCCTCCAAAAAAAAAAAATAATCTAGACTTAACAGACATATATAGAATATTTCATCCATGAATTGTAGTCCTATACATCAGTGATGAATCAACTGAAAGAAATGAGGAAAACTATCCCATTCACAATAGCCTCAAAGGAAATAAAATATTTGGGAATCAATCTAACAGAAAAGGTGAAAGACCTCTACAATGAAAACTACAGAACACTAAAATTGAAGAAGACCTTAAAGATGGAAAAATTTCTCATGTTTTTGGATAGGTAGAATTAATATTTTCAAAATGCCCATACTACCAAAAGCCAGACAAATTTAATGCAATTCCTACTAAGGTTCAAGTGATGTTCTTCAAGGAAATAGAAAAAGCAGTCATGAAATTCATTTGGAAAAATAAGAGGCCCAGAAGAGCCAAAGCAATCCTCAGCAGAAAAGTGAAGCATGAGGCACCACAATACCAGACCTTAAATTATACTACAGAGCTATAGTAACAAAAATGGCATGGTATTGGCACAAAAACAGATATGAAGACCAATGGTACAGAATAGAAGACACAGGAGACAAACCCACATAAGTACAGTTACCTCATACTAGACAAAGGTGCCATAAACATACATTGGAGAAAAGATAACCTCTTTAACTAAGGGTGCTGAGAAAACTGAAAATCCCTATGTAGTAAAATGAAATATTTCCCCTATCTTTCACCCTGCACAAAACTCAACTCTAAGTGAGTCAAGGACCTAAGTATTAGACCAGAGACCCTGTGCCAATGGAAGAAAAAGTAGGCCCAAATCTCCATCGTGTCAGTTTAGGAACTGAATTCTTCAACAAGACTCCTAAAGAACAAGAAATAAAATCAAGAATCAATAAATAGGATGGCATCAAACTATAAAGCTTCTTCACAGCAAAGAAAATAACCACTGATATGAAGAGAGAGCCTACAGAATGGGTGAAAATCTTTGCCACCTGCACTTCAGATAGAACATTAATCTCTAGGATATATAAAGAACTCATAAAACTTAACACCAAAAAAAACACACCCAAATAATCTAAACAATGAATGGGCAAAAGAACTGAACAGGCACTTCACAGAAGAAGAAATATGAATGGTCAACAAATATATAAAAAAAAATGTTCAACATCTCTAGCAATTAGATAAATGCAAATTAAAACTACACTGAGATTTCATTTCACTCTAGGCAGAATGGCAATTATCAAGAACATAAGTAACAATAAATGTTGGCAAGGATGTAGGGAAAAAGGTACACTCATACATTGCTGATGGGACTTCAAATTGGTGCAACCACTCTGGAAAGCAGTATGCATATTCTCAGAAAACTTGGACTGCAACCACCATTTGATCCAGTTATCTCATTTCCTGGCATATATCTGAAGGACTTAAAATCAGCATACTATAGTGATGCAACCACATCGCTGTACATAGCAGCTCAATTCATAATAGGTAAGCTCTGGAACCAACCTAGGTGCCCTTTAATAGATGAATGGATAACAAAAATGTGGTACATACACACAATGGACTATTACTCAGCCATAAAGAGGAATGAAATTATGGTATTTGCCAGTAAATGGATGGAACTAGAAGCTATCATGCTAAGTGAAATAAGCCAATCCCAAAAAAACCAAAGGTGGAAGGAATATTCTGATATGTAGATGCTGACTCACAATAGGCTGGGGGAGGGAGGTGTGGAGGTTCAACTGGATTGGACAGGGACAGTATGTGGGGAAGGAAGGAGGACTGGAATGGGAAAGATAGTAGAATGAATTGGACATAACTTTTCTATGTTTGTATATGAATACACAACCAGTGTAACTCCACATCATGTACAACCATAGAACAGGAAGTTATACTCCATGTATGTTTGATAAGTCAAAATACATTTTACTGTCATATATAAAAAGAACAACAAAACAACAAAGGATGATGACTATATGAACAACCCAGGACAGCTTTGAGATTTGGGCGGTGATCCAAGATTGAAATGGCAGCTAAGTAGATTGGCTACTGGAATGTCCTCATTAGAAATCAGTTCGGTTATATTTTATGAAAACCAAATTACTCCCCCAAACTCTTTGGTAGCTGAGATCATGATTATGGGATAATTCTGGTTAGAGCTCCTGGGGTCTTCTTTTTTCAGACCTTCTCCATAGTTGCTGTATTACGAAAATTGGCAGTTTCCACATACTTACTATCTATATCATCTTGATTTTTAGTCAAGACTTTTGGTGATATGCTTATAACCTCTGGAATACTAATTTTGCCTCTTCCTTTCTAACTCTTTGGTTTCTGATTTTTTTTTCTTTTTTAATTGTGCTAACACCTTCCGAACAACAAATCACATAAGAAAGATGATGTGGCTGTCCTTCTTTGCTTATTAGGGATAAGTGTAGAAGTCATCAGCTTTGTTGTCCCCATTGTCCTGCTGTCCCTGGGGATACATCCTAAGACCCCCTAGATGCCTGGGATCACAGCTAGTACTGACATAAACAGTGTTTTCCTCCTGTACACCCAACCTCAGAACAACAGGCTTCTCTCTACCACATTTGAATTCCCAGCATCACTACTCTCGCACCTTGAGGTCATTATTTAGGAAAATAAGGGTTGCTTGATCACAAGCATGCAGACACCACCAAAGTTGATCTGAAAACTCAGAGAACTAATGAGTGACTTCTAGGCGAGTCCCATGGATACACTGGATGAAGGGATGATTCCTGCCCCAGGCAGGACAGAGAAAAGACCAGGATTTCATTTGTGCTACCTGGAATACCATGCAGTTTAGTTTAGGAGTTGTTTATTTTTGGAACTTTCTGCCTACCAGACTGCAGCTGACATACCTGAAACCATGGAAAGCAAAACTGGGTAAGGGGGAGCTGCTGTGTTGGGTTTGGGGCTGAATATTATTTTCAGTCTAGTGAAAGATTTTGAGATTTGGAGTGAAGTAGGTTTGGAATACAAATCTTCATTCAGTGTTCTTTATTCCCAGGGGCTGACGGCTCAACATAGTCTCCATTATTAAGTTCCAAATGATGGATGTTCAATAATTTACAGCAGAATTCCAACAGAAAAATTGAACTCTTTAAAAAATTTATTCACACTTTATTTAGCACAATCTCTGCCTTTTAAAAATTAAGGGTTTATGGAATGGAGGTATAGCTTCGTGGTAGATCATACACCCTGTATGAAGCCGTGGGTTCAATTTACAGCACCAAAAAAAAAAAAATTAATAAATAAATACAAATTAGGTGTTTAATTCCCCCACGTGTATGTGTATTTTTTATAAATACTGCTAGACCCCTGGAAATTCCTTGTATAATGTTCTGTTTTAGATATCGCACTGATGCAGCATTACAACCTCTATCAGGGGTCATGGCGGGAGGAGGCTCACTGCCTCTCCCAGGCCACTGAGAATTGATGTGACTGTCCTGCCCTGGTCTTGCAGGGGTGTCTGGAGCTATTCCGGAGGTAGTTTCAACACAAAGCTCAGCAGAACACAAAACAAAAAATAATCATGAAAAAAATTAAAATGGCAAAATTATCAAATCATAACTTGTGAATAATGCTGTTTTCAGAATTGAAGAGCAGCCCTTAGAAATGGGACCGAATCTTGTTATTCTCTCAGAGAACTGCAAAATTAAAACAGAGATACACTTACAGGAGAAGGAAGAAAAATGGCTCATGGGACCAAGAATGTCCCAAGTGTTGCCTACCTACATCCCATGAGCAACTGAGCCGAGCAACAGGGTCAGCACAGTTAGTCTGCCTGCTCACTAGCGGGAGCATCAACTCCAAGGCAGCTGGTGTTTCCTCCAGGTTTGTTTTCATGCTGTTTGCATGTTCTTCTAAGTGACCGGAAGTAGAATTTCCAGTTACTGCTATCCAAGGGGGTCCCCAACCTGGGCTGTTCATCTGTGATGAGTCCTGCTGACTGCATACAGCTCAGCTGGGCACACAGACATCTGCTCTGAAGCTGAGGCTTTGTTGCGGTTTTGGAAAGACTCACTGGAGCCCACACTTTTAGAGCATGTCAATGTGTGGCGACACATCTCAAGTTATCCTTCTCAGAATCCTGCCTTTCCATTCTTCGATTTAAAACCACCACAGTTGATCTTATAAGGTTAGAGCTTTGTTGCCATGACGATGCTACTGGGCTCTTCTGGGTGTGGCTGAGCTGGACTCTGTACTTCCTTTCGGCATTTGGCAGCGTAGAGAATGCATACGCTTCTCATTAGGAAAATTCCAGCAATGACTGCAAAATAACTCCCATAGACTAAAAACTGGAGAAAAACAAATAATTAGGCACATATAAAATCTGACCACCTATGTCACTGATAGTATGGAATGATGCTGTCAGTTTGCTTGGATTACAGGGTAACCGAGATCCAGGATCTGAGGATGGACCATGTGTATTAGACAATACCCTCTTCTAACTCAGAAGAATCAAGTGTGAAAACATAAGCCACACAGGGATTGAGAGTCACTGGTTTTGGAGCAGATGGGCTAGATTCAAATCCCAGTTGCTGTTATCACAGTGAAAACATAGTAGATCCCAGTGATCTATCTATGTGTCTGTGTTTGAAGGCTGGAATAACGCTTTGTGCTATCTGAAAATCCTGATTTTGTTTTGTTTGTTTGTTTTTTTAACAGGGTCTTGCTATGTTGCCCAGACTGGTTTCAAACTCGTAAACAAGTGATCCTCTGGCCTCAGCCTCCTGCGTGCTAAAGGCCTATGCCACCAGGCCTGACTTATGTGCAGTTCTCTGTAAGGATGAATTCAAGACCCTGAGGCTACTTCTTACCTCCCTTACCCAGGTAAATGTCAACCTACACAGTGTCGTAATATAATTAAGGAATTGTGTGTTTTTAAGTTTGCCTACCCAAGGAATTCAGGAAATCAAAATACTGCTAGTTGTTGAAGAACTTTGGAGGCAACTTATTTATTCTACATTCCCAACAACAACATTAGTAGGAAAACAGAAGTCCTGGAGCTTACCTGCATGCTGATTGGCAGGTTGAGCCCTCTCTGATCCACCACAATCACAGTCATGACAGTCTGAATCACCAAGGCAATAAAGGTGTTCATTCCGAACACCAGGGCATAGCGCTCCACGCTCAGGTTCACTGCGATCTGAAATCTACCATGAAATGTTGAACAAGTATTTTAACCACAATATACAGGAGATTCTTTCTTCCAAAGATAGAAATTGGAGAGAAAACAGTGTTGTTAATTGCACTTCTTGTCTAAATCCCTTAGTATACACAGACAGGCAGAGCAAAGGAATTAAATATCATTAAAGACTGAATTAAAGATAACAGAAAAATTCCTCTTATCCAATGTAGTGCTTTCTAGAAATTAAGCCTGAATGATCTAAGTTCTCATAACATTAGACTATTGGCTGTCATCTGATTTTAGATACCATTTCCCTGTGAATTTTTATGAAAATGCAAGGACTATCCAATCTAAGGAAAATATTTTTTTAGTACCATTCCATTCACTGTCAGTTGCTGGCATTGACAAAATTTAGTGTGTGGATCCTTCTTTGGAAGAAGATCCAGACCTTCAGTGGTTGTACAACTGAGAGAATCTGCATTTAACTTTTAATTATACAGATTTTAAAAATTTTACTATAATCTTTGAAATGCAGGTAAAAGGCTTTGGGCTTTGAATTTTTTTTTTTTTTTTTTTTTTTTTTTTTTTTTTTTTTTTTTTTTTTTGTGGTGCTGGGGATTGAACCCAGGGCCTTGTGCTTGCAAGGCAAGCACTTTACCAACTGAGCTATATCCCCAGCCCTGAATTTTTTTAAATGTAAAAAAGTAAACAAAAAACAAAACAAAAAACTCAATACATGAGTTTGCTCCAACAAGCTATGTCAACACAGGGGGAAAAAATAAACTTGCCAACTAGCTTCTTCTCCTTCCTTTATCCCATGATGCTTTTCCTTCAGTGTTTTGTCAATTGTTTATCAAAGACTTTTCACAAGTGAAAAACAAATAAACCTGATAAAGCTCTCAACTTTTTTTATGCACCTTGAAATTCAAGTGTTTCTCATCTCTTTAGTTAATACCGAAGCACATTTTCTATATTCAGCTTTAACTAGACTTATACAAACCAAATCATTCCTTAATCATTTTCTAAAACATATCTATGAAAAATACACTCAAAGATTATAGGAAATTCTATATCCCAGAGATCTTCTTTAAGAAGTGATTAAACACCATTTGCTTCCATGTATCAAGGCAACCATGGTTCTTTTCATCTTTGTATCTACTTTATTTCGGTATCCAACTTTTTATAACTTTCCTGAGAATATTTGGTTCACAGAAAAGTATGTGCTTAGAATTACTCAAGCAGCTCAGTGAGATTAGGGATGAAATCTAAACTTAAGCATTTAAAATTAAATCACATTACACCTTGTTATGGAAAATTGTTGGAAATAAAAAAATAAAACCCTGATGATGTATCATTGCTTCTGTTTTATCATGAAGAATCGCTGGAAATAAAAAAAAATCATTGAAACCAGACAATAAATTTATTTCTGATCTAGAAGGTGGTGGAGCTGCTTTCCTGAGTGACTAATCTGAGCAATATTCAGAGAGCAAACAGTTAAATGGCAAGATGACTTGGTTGCATTAGGTTTAAAATTAAGTAGTTTTAATATTGCAATTTAATATTACCATCATTAAGTATTGCAATTGATTGCAATATTGTGATTTAATATTGCAATTACATTTAATATTGTAATTGACTGAAAGCCTTCTGAAGTTCTCAGAGGAACTTCAGGAATAGAAAAGAATGGGAGAAAGTGCTTGGTAATACTCACGCTGCTATGGTTATAAGAAGCATGTAGCTGGACTTGAACAACAAATAGCCAGCGTAGCATGCCCAGATGCTGGGCGTGTAATGCATGAGCAGCAAAGACCCTGCACTGATGGTGGAGAAGATGGCCAGAGCCAGCTCTCCCAGCAGATCCCAGTTGACTTTCACATAGCCCACTGCGAAGGCAGCCAGGGCCCCTGAAATGAAACACAGGGGAGATCAACATACTGACTGCACACAGGAACGATCAACACCTAAAGCACCCAGCTCTCGTGCTGTTCTGAAAGATGAATACGTTGCTTTCACAAAAACTGTGTGATCAAAGTGAAGATCTGTCTTTTTTTCATCCAGGTTTTCTTCTCCTTTCATTTCCTCTTGTCTCAGTCACTTGGTCATACGCTTTTAATTAGTATCCATTGCACACCAGGCACTAGACTAGGCAGAGGGTCCAGAAGGGTTCCTATGCACAGCATTGCAAGGAGAACACACACCAAGCTGGCAGTGACACAACACACTGGACAGAAAAGGATGAAATGTTCTGGCTCCCTGCTGACCTCTCCTCTGCCTTCTCTCATGTGCAGTTGTTCACCATGTGTACCAGATACGTTCCCGGCTCGCCTAGTATGATTAACTTTTGGGTGAAAAGATCTATATTAATTTGTAGAGTTGAAGAGACTAGATAATCAATAGTAATTAGGGTTAGTAATTGTGGTTCTAGTGAAAGGCATTTAAGTTTCAAATGACTGAAAATTGATCAATTAATTTTGCCACATGGGATCTAAAAATGAACCACATCTACAAAGGCCAATTTCCCCCAAGACTTTGGAAGGTAGGAGCGGTCATTTCAGAGAGCCAATTTGGACACAGTCTTGGTTTTGGGGAGTGACTTTCAAGCCCCCCAAAGATAGACGATAATAAAACAGACCATGTGAGTTTTCTGAAACTTTTTGTATGAGGGTGTGGAAAAACCTCACTTCCTAAAAAATATCTTCAAAGCCTCATTTGACAATTAAGTTTCCATTATAAAGATGTAAATATTTATTGTAGAATAAACTTCAAAGGCAGATTTTGCTCTGATTAGTTAGAGTCCTGACTCTCACATCTCTTCCACCCTCATTTAAAAACAAAAAACAAAACAAAACAAAACAAAAAAAAAAACAGTACTTTTGAAAATTGTAGGTATACAGAATTGCTAGAATGAGTACTAGTCAGATCATTAACAACACTCTCAGTGAGATTTTGGAAGCCTTAACATATTTTCTAAAATAATTAGTAAAAACTCATTACTTAGGCAAGTCTTTTTCCTTTTGATATTAAAAACACCTCTGAGAGAACTTGTCCAAAGGATGCAATGGGGTCTGAGGGATTCAACTACAATTTAATTGTTTGGTTCTAAGGTCTGAGCTCTTGAATTACTTTTAACTATACATAACACATTACAAAAAAAGGTTATGTTACTCCTTATTTTTCCAGAACCTTCCAACCTTGGAAAAAATTATCATGCCTCCGAAGAGAGCTAATTATTTACCAACCATGGAAATGTTTAGTACCTAGAGAAATGAATTTAAAGTGTAACCCACCAAAGGAAGATAAAGTGATGTTTACCTACCTCCAAATGTTGCAATAGCTTCTACTGCTCCATTGTAGACTGAAGAGTCTTGGGAGGGGGCCTTGTCATCCCACAGGATCTGCACATAATTCAAAACCTGGTTAAAACCTGCGGTGGAAAACGCCCACCACAGGGACCAGTAGAAGAGACGCCTTGAGGAGTAGCACTCCCGCAGATCCTGGAACCACTGCAAGCAACTCTTCAAAGCCTCATTTTTGGGCTTTGGGCTGCTGGACCGGCCATCCGCCAGATGCCCAGAAAGGGTGCCTGATTCTTGGTGGGCCATCTCGTGACTCCTATGGGCCTCCTCGAGGACAGCATCCTGGCCTGCTGTCTTTTGCGGAGCTTCTTTGCTGGGTTTTGCATGGAAAAACATGCTCTTCTTTGGCATTGGTAGAAAGAGTGCGAAAAAGAAGGCCACAGAGACGGAGGCCAAGGTGAGGACGTTGAGGTGAAAGTAGGACACGTTTGCCAGGGAGACCAGGAGCTGGGCCAGCACGGAGGCCGCTGTGTAGGCCACCAGCGTGGCACTCCGACAGTAGCCGCTCACCTTCTGGTAGTGCTCGGGGCTGACCACGCTGTATATGTAGGCGTAGTAGGCCACCTCGGTGGCGGACACCAAGCCATAGACAAATTGGACCAGCTGCATGATCTTCACTCCTTGGCCAAAGAGGAGCAGCAGCCAGGTGATGATGAAGCTCGTCCCCTGTAAGACGATGACCGGCTTGTAGCGGACGTAATCAGTGAGGACAAACACGGGGAGCAGCAGCACCAGGTAAGAGTAGGTCCAAACAGGAAGGATCTCATTGGTGATCTGCACAGTGAAACGCAGCATGACCACAAGTCCCGTGCAACTCTAAGGGACCCTCAGTGTGCACCGCAGATTCTGCAGCTCACCAGATATTCTTGTGGAATCACATGATTGAAAACAGATTTTCAAGGAAACCTCTAAAAGACATTCCCTTTTCCCATTGGAGGTACAAAAACAACCAGAACCTTTCCCTCCACCAAAAAAGGTGGGTGGTGGAGGAGGGAATTGGAATTTATATGCTTAACTATATCCCAGTAGAATATATTGGGAGAGTGGGCAATCAGAGCTTTATATAAAATTTGAGTTTTAATAATATGTACAGTTAAGCAAATTAGTTAAAAGCTACCCCTGGGTTTTCCAAGTTCTTAAAAAAACAAAATAAGAAAAATCACCATCCCCCCCTTTATTTCAGTATTGGGATTGAACCCAGGGGCGCTCTACGTCTGAGGTCTCTCTAAATTCAGAAGGTTGACCTTGAACTTGTGATCCTCCTGCCTCAGTGTCCTGACTCACTGGGATTACAACATTACCACTGCCCCTGGCTCCTTTGTTGGTGGAACTGCTGCAGTGTGAGCGGTGCTGAAACCACTACCCAAGTGATTTTACAGAACAGGCTTGCCTTTCTGCCTTGCCACCTTGCCACCAATAAACCAGCACCCATCAATCCTCCAGGGGGAGCCACACACTCCACAGCTGTGGCTGGAGATGGTAAAGCCAGCCCAGGACCATTTTCTAGCTGGTGGGGACCTCCTCTGGTTGCATTAATTATAAAGAAAAAGAGACTTTTGGGAGAGGAGGTACCTGGAATTGAGCTCAGGGGAGCTTAACTACTGACCTACATCCCCAGCTCTTTTTATATTAACACAGGATCTTGCTAAATTACTCAGGGTCTCATTAAATTGCTGAGACTGGCTTTGAACTTGCCATCCTCCTACCTCAATCTTCCAGGTTGCTGGGATTATGGGAGTGCAACATCATGCCTGGTGAGATGGAAGTCTTTTAAGTAAGAGAATTTGGCTTTCTAGGGAAGGAGGGAGTGCTGGGAGAGAAGGCTGTTAATGTCTCACCTGCTGCTAAATAGTTGTTTTTATTTATTTATTTTTTCAGTTGTAGATGGACACAATGTCTTTATTTATTTATTTTTATGTGGTGCTGAGGATCGAACCTACTACCTCACACACGCTAGGCAAGCACTCTACCACTGAGCCATAACTGCAGCCCCTGCTAAATAGTTTTTAAAAACTGAATAAGAACCCTAAAGAAGTATGGCCACGTGTCACTTAATAATGAGGACATATTCTGAAAAATGCATCACTGAGCAATTTTCATTGGGCAGTTTTCTTTGTGTGCTTATACAAACCCAGGTGACCACATGCCTAGGTATGTGGTATATATATGGAACAGCCTATTGCTCCTAGGCCACGATGAACAAAAACAACACGAAATTAAATCAAACTCAAGAGAAAATGATGTGGTAAAAAGGATATACGTAAAAACATACATGCATAAAGGTATATGAGGCTGCTTCTGGTGGTCCCTGGTGTGCATTTTTACAGCAAACCTGTGTTGTTACAAGTAGGAGTATATTCTAAAACAGTGGTTAAAAGCCATGAAATGGTAAATGCATAAACCAGGAAGTCATTTATTATCATTAAGAAGTATCATAGCCAGGCACCACATGATGCCTATGATCTCACTGACTTTCAAGTTTGAAGCTAGCCTGGGCAACTTAGTGAGACCCTGACTCAAAATAAATAATGAGAAAAGGGCCAGGGATGTAGGTCAGTGGTAATGCACCCCTGGGTTCAATCCACAGCAATCAATCAATCAACCAATCAATCAACACTATATACTGTACACAATTGTATGCATAATATTTTTCCATGGATGGCAGCATGGTAGATTTGTTTATACCCACAACACACGAGTCATGCACTGTGCTGTATTGTAAGTTGGCTATGACATCACTAGAGGAAATGAAGCATTCAGCTTTTTCAGTTCCTTTTCAATCTCATGAAGTCACCATTGTGTGTGTGGGACCCTTAATCAACTTTAGCATTTTTATGTGATGCATGACTGCATTAAACTTTTTTTATTAGATCTTGCTTACACTGAGCAGCCTAGCAGTTCACTAGGACTATAGCCTGTGCTTGGCATTGACCTTGACCTTTTTTTAGAGGAAGTACAATAAAGTCAATGGAGATCTGAAAGGTTCCCATGCATTAAGACGAATGTCGGGACTCTACAAAAGTTAAAATACATCTCTTACTGGTGATGTATTCTGGCTGCCCAGTTTTGCAGATGTGAGGAGGGAAGAGCCTCTCCACTATGTGAAGAGTACTATGAAAATGGGACTCACGGAGGTCAAAGTGTTCTTATTTCACATTAAATGAGACCCTATGTCGTTGTTCAAGTCCTGTAGAACTGAACTCCATTAAGATAGGTATGTGTTTTAACTCACCTCTGTGCTGGTCAGGTTTTTACTTGGTCCAGATAAATATGGGATAAGAAATGGTTCTGAGGGTCTCATCATGGAGAAAAATCCAAATAAACAGAGGATCACGGTGGGATAAATCCAGGAATTGCTTGGTGAAGTTCTCAAACAGTCCATGGCTAATCAAATGGAAACAAAACAAAAATTAAGTAATATTTATTCCTTTTGGCATCTAGGATGTAAAAAAAAGCTGATTTTTTTCTTTTCTTCTCCCTCCCTTCTTCCCTCCCTCCCATCCATCCTACCTTCCTTCCTTCCTCCCTCCCTCCCTCCCTCCCTCCCATCCATCCTTCATTCCTTCCTTTCTCCCTCCCTCCCTCCCTCCCTCCCTCCCTTTCTCCTCTCCTCTCCTCTTCTCTCTCTCTCTCTCTCTTTCTCTCTCTCTTTCTTTCTTTCTGCTAGGGATCATAAACCAGAGCCTATGCTGGGCAAGTGTTCTATCTCTTAGCTCCATCCCAGGACCCTCTAAATGTTTTATGAAAGGATAGAGTTTCATTCATTTGTGTTGAAACAAAAAGGTGAATAATGAATAGCTTCTCTCCAATGCTGCTCAGGTGAGCTGGTCATGCTCTCCTCTGTCAATTAACTTCTTTTTCATTTTCACTGGGGGAAGTGATCATGGATATGAGAGTTACAAGTTATTGATAAGCAATGGGACAAGCATGCATGAACCTAAGTAAAACTCTAACCGATGGACTGGTGCATACGTGCCAGGTAAAGCACTTTCAAGAGGACAGATCGAACTCATCCAACATGCCCCAAGGAAAGGCATTTGTTCATTCATGCAGTCACCTCTCCATCAGACTCTACTGGCCTAGCATTTTGCAGGACACGTAATAGATACCTAAGATATGTGTCAGGTGTGCCCCATCTTCTAAGACTATAATTCTTTAGTTTAAGAAATTCAACTGGGTGAAGACCGGACTTCCTGTCTTCTGTAACTGGTGCCAACTCTGTTGGGAATGGAAGGCATCACTTCCTAGGCTACTACTGTATAGTTTCATTTAATTTTTTCGCAGTGCTGGGGCTGTGAATGCTCAGCAAGTGTTCCACCACGGGCCATACCTCTAGCCCTTCCACTTCTCATCATAATTAGGCTCTTCTTCAATCCTGCAGTTTTAGGATTAATTAATTACCACTCAATGCAGGCAGGTAGCTAATTAATTTTTTATACTTTTTCCTAATATAGAAATTACCTGAAATTCAAACTTCTGTCATATAACAAGAAGGTCTCATTGGTCACTGCACAGAAAACAAACAAAACCAACCTTATTTTATGGTGGCTGAACTTGAAAACATTTGCTTTTCCTTGAGGGTTACAGTGTACATGAGAAAATTCATTCGTATTCCTTCATGTCTGAGAATGAACTTAGTTGTAAAGTTTACATATTTTTGGTGATCCTGATGGTAGTGAACTTATGAGAATATTCACAGGAAGGAAATTAACCTGCTGTATGAGACTTTTTTGTATATTATCTTATTAAAGCCTCATAGCAACTGTAAAATACACCATTTCCCCCAATTCTTAGGTGACCGTATGGAAGATCCAAGATGTCCAATGACTGAATTCAAAGGATAGGGTCAAGATCGGAAGCCAGGTGCCCCCAGCTCCCATCAGGATGCTCTCACCACTCCACTGGCCTCATTCCTGGGGCCCCTCCCCCTCTGCTGCTGGTAGTCACCTAATGACAACCTCTTGTCACAGTGAGGGAAGGAAGTGTTTCCACAAACAAGTCCACACTAGAGAGTGTGGCTTAATCTAGAGAGCCTCCAGAGGCACTGACAGGTTGAAAGTGGGCCAGCGAGAGGTAAAAGGGTGCTCTTCCAGAAGAACGAGTCTTCCGGATGGAACTCCAGGTGTCCAGGTGGAGGATCCTGCTGAGTCAGGCCACACCTTGCCACCCGCCCTGCCCTGTCACAAAGGGGCTCCACACAGACGGATATTGTTTTTCTCTTAGGTTGAAAAAGGTAAGCACCATGTTTAAGAAACAGTGTAGAGAACAAGATGATCAGATTTTGGAACCAGGATTGTGACCACAGTGAACAACGATGACAATGTAAAGTTCTGTCCAGGGCAGATCTGGGTTGACTGACTTCTCCTCCCTCTCTCACACCTGAAGTCGTGGGCTTTCTCTTCTTCGTGGGACACTGCCGGGTTTCCTGGGAACTTCTTATAGGAAAGGGCATCCTCAGTAGCCATTTACTAAGGTCATCTTTCGAAGGGCGATCTTGATGGGGTGGCATCTGACTCTACGTCAGGAACATTCTGTCCATCTGTGCTGACCATGAATTTGACCACCAAGTCATCAACTCCAAGGTATCTTCTCCATGTATCTCAGAAACCTAGGACTATTCCCACAGAGGCTGACTGTTCAAAGCCCCCTGGATTATTTATCTGTTTGTTTCCTTGTGCTCTGGATATTGCGGCCCAACTAGATTTAGTTGGGAAGGTCTACACAGAAAAGCATGAAACGATTCCCCTAGAGTGTAAGCCCCAGGAGGGCAGGGCCTGTTGTCTGGTTCACTGTACTACCCTAAATGTCTCAAACAGTGCCGCACACATAGTGGACCCTCGAGGGAGATGCTGAATGAGTGTAATAAACAACCAACTACAACCTGCTTGGTTGAAGGTGGGGACACACAGAGGATTTTAAGAACAGGCAAGAATGTGGGAGCTGGAGAAAGCTGTCCTATAGTGGGGATGAGGGTCTAACTACCCCCATCCCCAACCCCTGTCCTGCTGAGAATAAGAACAAATGCTGTCTGATCTTCCTGAGTGAGCTTCCCTTTCTAGCTGCATCGGTGAAAGGCCAGGGAGGTCCTCTATTCCGCAAGAGCCTTGCAGTTCACTGTTCATCTGTAAAATGGGAGAGCAACCTGAACTGCACCAAGATCATTAACTCTCCTGGGGAGCTTGTAGCTAAAGGTCTCACTAATGCATGGAAATCATTACATATCTGTCATCATCTTTTATTTTTATTTATTTATTTTTTCCAGCACTGGGGATTAAACCCAGGGGTGTTCCAACACAGAGCTAAATCTCCCAGCCCTTTTTATTTTTTATTCTGAGACACAGCCTTACTAAGTTGCTGAGGCTGGCCTCATCCTTGTGATCCTCTTATCTCAGTCTCCCAAGCTGGTAGAATTAAAGGCATGCACACTGTACCTGGCTCTCTGCAACTTCTAACCCAGTGACTGTGTCCCACAGTTTGTTAGTGTATATTGTGATCACATATGTATGTTTACAGACATACATATGTGTATGCCCCAAACAGAAGTTGCAGGGAAAAACTTAGCTATACTCTGTAATGCCTACTGATAATATTTTTTGCATCATTAAAAAAATGTGCTGCAATTTACTGGATTTCTTTGACACCACAGTCTGAAAAACACTATTTAAAACGATGGAATTGGAATGTTGAGGATACAGCTGGGCTTTCTTGATACAAAGTCAGAGGAAAGATTAGTGAAGCTGGAATTAGAAAAACTGAGTCCAAGTCCAAGCTCAGATGTGAAAACCAGCACAAATCTTAGTGCCTCTGACTTTCTTTTCTTTTTGCTGCTAGGGGAATAGTAACTGTTTCTTACCTTATGAAAAAAGCCACAGTTGTCCCACCAGAGACCCTCCCTGGGCTATAATTTCGTGTCCAACTCTCTATTTTGGGTCTGTTTCCATATACCCACACAAGGCCACAATTTTACTGCTGCTTCCCCTTTAGGATATGAGGGTGCTACAGTTCTTTGAAGAATGATAATTTCCTTGCTAGGATATCTAAGGCTACTTCACTGTAAGGTACTCAGCATTTTTCTCTACCTCCTATAGAATGTAAGATCTGTTTGTACTTGACTTGGGTCAAGTTTGCCTGGAGTGTCTTCTAACTATTTTTGTTTTCATCTACCTTGGGAACATTTCTTTTTATGTCACCTATTACATGCTTGTAGCTTCTTGGTATCAGAGATCAATTTTTTCTCTTCTCTTTTATTGCAATGATTACCATGTTGTTGACTTTTTCCACTTTGAACCACTTCCTTTGGCTGTTTCTTCCTTTACAATAAGAAATAAATGCCATATTTGAAACTAACTGAATTCTTTTTTGTTTTATTTTTGGTACCAGGGATTGAACCCTGGGGCACTTTACCACTGAATCACATCTCCAGCCATTTTTATACTTGTATTTAGAGACGGGATCTCACTGAGTTGCTTAGAGCCTTGCTAAGCTGCTGAGGCTGGCTCTGAACTCATGATCTCATGATTCTTCCACCTCAGCCTTCTGAACTGCTGGGATTACAGGCATGTGTCACTGTGCCTGGCAACTTAATTCTTCTATTGATTGCAAGATATGCTCATTTGTCATCTTCATTATGTGGTATGGAGGAAAGAAGGATTTCTTCTTTTTTAAAAAAATAGGAAGCACAATGCTACTTCACTGCCAGGATCTCAGGAGTGAATTACAAGAGGTTAGAACCCATTTACTGACTCTACTGCTGAGTTTCCTTTAGTTAGCCTTAACTTACAGAGTTATTATGTGAAGTCAGCCTTTCCCATAATTGTGCACATAAAAATTTGCAGGTTCCTACAATTCAATAATAAAAGATGTCACTTGCCCCGAGGCACAAGGAGCCAGTGTGTTTACCGAAGGAAAAGCCAGCTAGTTTATTCCCTCTGCACACATACCCAGAACACCGTCCCGTGACCAGAGGTGTGCAGGTGTTCCCCCACACCAACCAAAGGGCACCCCTTTGGACACCAACTGGGTGTCCTCCAATTCAACTCAGTCCTGAGACTGTCCACTTGCAGAAAATGAGCTAGTGTCAGATTCTCCAGGTTAAGGGCTCAGTCCCACAAGACTACAAGTAGTAGGTTGTCACCTAGTCCTCTGACAGACTGGCTATAAACTGAGGTTCCCACTACCCTCTTCTTGGATTCAGTTAATTTTCTGTGATGGTTCAAAGAACTCAGGGGAACATGTTTACTGCCCCCATCCCTGCAGGTCCCCTGGCACTGGAGATTGAGCCCAGGACTGCTCTCCACTGAGCTACATCCCAGCCCTTTGCATTTTTTATTTTGAGACAGGGTCTTGCTAAATTGCTCAGGCTGGCCTGGAACTCAGGACCCTCCCACCTCAGCCAATGGAGTCACTGGATTACAGGCATGCGCCACTGTACCTGATGTTTACTGGCTTTTTATAAGGGATTTTACAAAGGTTCCAGATCAGCAGTCAGATGAAGGAATGGACAGGAGGACGTATGGGGATCACTGAGTTCCCAAGCCCCTTTTGGGGGTGCCAGCCCACCAGTACCTGTAGGTGTTCAGCAACCGGCTCTTCCAAGTTTAAGGTTCAAGAGTTTTCAGAGCTTGATCTCCAGCCCTATTCACACCCACTTCCTGGTGTTCAGCCCTCTGATCTGTGCTCACTGGGTCTCTCCAGTGACTGGTTCTATCCTGAGGCTATCTAGGGGCCTCACTCTAAGATAAGCTCATTAGCCAAGACTCAGTGTTATCCAAGGGTCACTGTGAATAACACAAACACTCCTATCACTCAGGAACTTCCAGGAGTTTTAGCTCTGCTAGAAAAACCTGGGAAGATGACCAAATACTGTCTATTTCATAGCAGTTACATTTTCCAGCTTTCAATACTGCCAGTCGAGCCCCTCATCAGACAGAAGCAAACTAAAAGTCTGATTACTAGAAACAAAAATATTTGCTTTTAGCTGATGGCAGAGTTAACAATTAATCATGCCTTTTCATCAACTTATTACTAAAATAGAGAATTTAACTTTGAGTAAAACATCCAAATAAAGCAGAGTTGCAGTCCACTTAACCCAAGGCAAGCTGCTGGAGGAGGGCCTGGGAAAGGGATCCAGGCAACTTAACGGATGAAACTTAAATGAAAAAAACAAGAGAGATTAATTGGATTTCATTCAAAAAACCACAACTGTTCATCGAGATGCTATTTAAAAAGTATTAGGGAAGCTGCACACTTAAAACATAGTGCCAATATCAGACAAAAGAACTATATCCAAAATAGATAATGAGTTCCTACAATTCAATAATAAAAGATGGGCAAAAGACCTAAATGCTTCATAAAACATGGTAAGTCATCAGGAATCACAACTTAAAACAATGAGAACATCTCACAACCAATAGAATGGCTAAACACAAGAGATGAACAACCAAATGTGGGCAAAGATGTTAAATACACTGAATTTGTATACGCCGCTTGTGGAAATGTAAAATGGCACCAATTCTTTGGAAAATCATTTCTAGTCTATCTAAGAAAATTCATATATTCATGGCAGTAAAAAACAAGAAGCAACTGAAGTTTCATTAAATGGGGAATGTATATAATATGGTATATTTTAACAACTAATAGCAATGAGCAATAAAAAATAGTGCACTACTTCAAAAACTTGGGTGAATATTGAAAACTGTCCCAAAGACTCCTGACATAAAAATGTATATAAAGTCCTAAAGCAAATAAAACTAATCTATGATGATAAAAATTAGACCAGTGGTTGCCTGGAAAGAGGTAGGGAAGAACTGATTGCAAAGAGCACGGGGCATTCCAACCTTCCGTGCTGCATTCTTAGAATGTCCGAGATCATACCTCAACAAAGATTATTTGATACACGGGACAAAACAAATGGATCTCAAATATTGCGTCTAAAAGAATTCAGACACAAGAAAGGACATGCTGTATAATTGCATTTATATCAAGTGTCCAGACAAAACTACAATACTTTATGCTGATATTGGAACTGTCACTCTGAGGTTGGGGGTCACTGACTGATGAGGGAAACTTCTGATTTGACTAAATCTTCTATGTTTCGATGGAGTTACATGGGTATATACAATTATAAATACTGAAAATCTGTATCTAGACCATATGTGAAGAACACCTCAATTTAAGCAAATGCACCCCACCCTGCCTCCTCCAAACCATTTTCCTGTGCACAACTCTCTCAGCCTGGACTTTTGCTGCTCGTGCAATGACAAAGGTTAATTCCAAGTTTCAGATCAGGGCAAGGCCTCTACATAATCAGAAAGCAGAGCAAGATCTTTGCATCTGGGTCTGTTCTGGAAAGTTAAGAAAGGAAACAGTGTCCATAAATCAAAGCTAGGACAGGTTAACAGGTCTCACAAGTCTGACCATGTAGAACATTTTTTAAATGAACTCTGAATCAATTACCTGTTCCTCCTGCGCCCTAGATTTCTCTCTCTGTAATCAGGACTGGTTTCCTGACTTCAAGTTGAACTTCTGCTCCTTCCAGCTGCCAGCGGCTGCCAACCCCGGTCAGAGAGCCCCTTCTTCATCTGCCGGGAGCCTGCTCCTCCTCCTTCAGAACCGACTTGCCCCAGCGAGGGCTCCCAGCCCCTTTCCAGGCTTGTGTCCACGCCCTTCGGCTACCACCCTCTTTTGGAATCCCAAAGGAAAAAAAAAAAACAGATTCCACAGCTTCACCTACACCGGGAGACCCAGCTGCCGGGTGGGGGAGGGGGAGCTCCTCCAGAGAGCAGGGGGTGGGGGAGAGAGACCCACAAAGGTCTCCAGAACTCCGACATCACCATTAGACACGCACTGAGTCCGAGCGGAAAGATTTAAACATCGTGCAGCAAACCCGCGTGACTCGTGTCTTGGGACCAGAGCTGCACTTCCCGCCCGAGACCATGAGAGCTCGGACCCGGATCCGCCTTGGAGTGCGCGCTGGGGAGCAAGGTCTCCGCGCTTTTTTGTTGTCTTCGATCTCTCTTAAAAGAAACACACACACACACACACACACACACACACACACACACACCTCCTATTTGCAAACTCTGCGAGGTCCAACTGTCTCTTCTCTCTCTCTCTCTCTCTCTCTCTCTCTCTCTCATTCTCCCCTCTCGTCTCTTTCTCTCTTTCTTTAACTGGAACTACGGATCCTCAGTCCCCAAATCTGTCCAGAAACAGGCCTGTCTGTACCACAGCCCAGCCGACAGCTCTGGTCCGCAACAGGCTGATGACGGGACGACAGAATCTGGTGGCTTTGGGTGGCTTTGGGCCTGACGGTTCCCAAGTGCAGCAGCCACAGTCTGGCCCTTTGGAAGGTCGAGTTGGGGAAGTTCTCCCGGGACTCTCAGAGTCCTCTCGGGTGCGCGCCCCTGTACTCACTGCGACTCGTGGGGTGGGTTTTTCGACCTGCCTACCCCGGGGCATCTACCTAAGCAGAGGAGTCAGAACAGTCGGCTCACAGCAGGACACCCGCTGGCCTCCCTCCAGGGATTAGGACTCAGACCCACCGTGACCCCCCCCCCCCCGCCGGGGGCAGTGCAGAGCGGCATCTGCAGCCCTGAAGAGTCAGCGTGCTGGGGCTAACAGGGTCCTCCACTCAGGCTGTGTGCCCGGGAAACAGCAAGTGAGCGCACATGCCCCACCTGCGGGATCCATAGGGTCTTTCACAGTCGCAGCCTTCGGGAGACGTGCAGGGCCCCCTCCTCAACTAAAGATTCAACTGGGTATCGTGCCCAAGGCGGGCAGGCTTACCTGCAGTTGGCCCCTAGCTCAAGTCATTCCACTCAGAACACAAGCTGCTCTTCCAACCGGGGGAAGTTTCATCAAAACATCCTAAGAGATTTTAGATGACAAGCAACACCATAAAAACTGCAGCCTTTAACCCTGGCTTAGAAAAAAAAAAAGTATGTAAAATTCTGTACGAATTGGACATATTCATTCTGTTTCTCTTACCATCTTCAACACTATTTTACACTCTTACCCTCTCTTTTCTTGCTCATCATGACAGATCAAGAAAAGAAAATTACAGGTTGATATCCCTGATATCATAGAAGCAAAACTCTTAATAAAATATTAGCAATCTACATTCAAAAACACATTAAGAAGATTGCACTCCATGACCAAGTTGGTTTCATTCCAGTGATGCAAGGTTGTTTCAACCTATGCAAATTAATAAATGCAATTCATCACATAAATAGAAGCAAGGACAAAAATCACACAATCATCTCAAAAACCTTTGACAAAATCCAGCACTTACTGATGTTAAAAACTTTGAAAATATAGGGATAGAAGAAACAAACCTCAGCATTATAAAGGCTATAGATGACAAATCCAAAGCTAACATCATACTGAACAGAGGAAAACTGAAAACATTTCCTTGAAAATCAGGAACAAGACAAGGATATCCACTCTCACTACTCCTATTCAATAGTTACTGGAACTCTAGCTAGAGCAATCAGGCAAGAGAAGGAAATCGATGGAATACAAATAGGAAAAGTAGTAGTCAAATTTTCTAGTAGCTGACCGCATTATTCTGTACTTAGAAAACCCAAAATGTTCCACCAGAAGACTTCTAGAGCGGATGAGCAAAGTATTTCATTTAAATGAAATTTTGAATTTTTCTTATTTCTTACTGAATTGGTCTATTTGATTGCATGCACATCTATTTGCTATTAGTTAATAAATGAGGCAATAATAAAAGTTTCATATCTAATAAAAAAACAGATTCAGGTCTTTCTGAAACACGAATGACTACAGAGACATAAAATTAAAAAATGCTTTCTTTTGAATGTTATTATTAAAGTTATCTAATTTAGTTTCTCTAAGTGACTCAGACTCTCAGAAAACTAATAGGGTGCTCTGTTACTACCGATAATCCTTTATGTCCCCTCCACTCCACAAAAAAAAATTCTTGCTGGAGACAAAGCATTTCACAGAACTTCACAAGGTGTGAACTAGGCTCAGCTGTTCAATAAACTGGCTGAATAGTTTGGCGTCTGGTCAAAACCATAGCAAGAGTAGAAAATGAATGACCCAGAAATACACTCTGTGGATTCTGTTTCATCATTGAGAATATGGTTCCTTTTTCCTTGTAGGAGGCATTCTCTGATGAAATAACCATCACTTCCCTAATTATGTTTATGCTCTGCATGTCCATCTCATATTACTATGCCTAACAAACTCACAAAACTATGGTGGCCAGCTTCGACAGAAAGTCAACCAACCTAACCTAGCCATGAAAATGCAGTGTGGGCCTTTGGTCAAAGGCACAGAATGGTGATGAAAAAAATTTTCCTTCAAGGAAAAACTACAGGATATGTAAGCTATTTTACAGCTCCACAACTGTAATAACTAAGGGCAGAGTGAAATAATGCTTGTTTATAGACATGCAAATGCATTTTATCCAGTAAAGAAACAGCACTCTTTGCCCTGCCCCATGGAAAATCAGTGTCAATGTTCCCAATCTATATTGCATTACTTAGATTCAATATTCCTATACAGTACTGTCCATCATTTGGATTTTCTTTTCATCTGGTTGTAACAACCTTACATGTTCCTTCATTAATGAGTTATACAAAACCTTTAACACATGTTCGTTTTTATACCTGAAAACCAGTCATGATTTTACATTTTTTGAAAATTATCTTATAATATTGGTTACCATTCATCAGTCTGCCAGCCTATCCAAATAAACTCCCATTTATTCCTCTGAATTGAAATTAGTTGCTACTAGTTGTTAAATTATTAAATCAGCTTTAACATTTGAATAGCTCACTGTGAACCTTCCTAAATTTGAAATTTTGTTTTGTTGTCCCCTCTCTCCAGGTTTGGGTTTGCAGTGGCCAGTGTGGTTCAGTGGAAAGAGCTTGACCCTGGAGTCTGACACTAAGCTCCATCCCTGTTTATGGCTAGGAAATAACCTCTCCAAGGCTCCTTTTAAAACACAGATGATTATACCTCCATCCCAAGGCAGTCTTGGGAAGTGCTCAATCCTGTCCTTAACAAATGACAGATACTCTGTAAACCTTCCTTCCCATTCCTTCTCATGCAAGCACACAGTGCAAATTCAGCCAGAATTGGTAATTCTGTGCAAAGTCCAGGGACAGTAATCTCAGAAAGGCACACAGTAGATAGTTTTCCTTTAACTCCTAAGGCCAAGAAATTCATCTTTGACTACTTATACTTGTTAAATAAAAGATACTATTTCAGACTGAGCTCCTGAACTAGGGTCCCATAGACAGGCTAGAAATAAAATTGGAGTTGGTCACGCCAAAGTTCCAAGCTGGAACTAAGCTGTTTATGAATGAAGTTCTTTCTGCTTTAATTCTTACATAAAAGAAGTAACCTGAAATAACCTGATGCTAGTAAATCAGTTGTTTTTCTGTTCTTCTGTCTTTGTTCCCACCTGGCAAAGTAACTTTAAAATGACCCATGGATTCTTTGCTTTGATTGGGTTTTCCTCACTCTTTCTCTGTCTCAGCCCCATTGGAACATTTACTCCATGCTATGGAATGAAGTGTCGCTCGATTCTATAGTAGAAAATAAAGCCAATTAAGATCACAAAGCTAAACTGCAGTAATTTTGTACTTGGACATTCTTGAATTATATTTCCACTCCATAACTTCTTGTTCTGTTATCAAATATGACTGAACAAAATTGGTATTTCTGTCCATTTCAGATACTTCAAGGTATAAAGAAAAATATATCTGGAAAATTAGTTATGTTTTGTTCTATTTAAGACAAATGCCTTAATGAAGAAATGCATTTAGCCTTGGCAGAACATACTGGGTTTGAGGCTGGGGATATAGTTCAGTTGGGAGAGTGCTTGTCCCCCATGCACCCCTGGGTTCAATCCCCAGCACCCCCTGCCCCACATACACACCCACAAATTGGGTTCTGATATTGGGAAGGAGCCAATCACCTGGATGAGAGTAATTTTAAAAGCCATCATTTCCTTCGCCCTTTTCAAACTTGAAGGGCGCCATAGGCTCCAACCTTCTCGCATTTTCGGCTGCCGCCCTGACTTGATAAATAGATGTTATACATGTCAATTGATGACCAGGTATCTCTTCCAAGACAGTTATTGCAAGATGTGGTTTTGTTTTGTTTTAGTTTCAGTTAAAGCAGGTCTCAATAGAGTCTCGCTTCTCTTAATTTCACATTCACCTTCTTTTCCTCACTAGGAAGGACCTTTGCCCCGTCTTTGGATTGGGATTTGGAATTATGTGTTAAAATGACTTTTCAGCTGGAACCAGTGAACACGGGGGTAACCATGGGAGTTGCTGACACTTTGACCAGGCGTGATTGTATTTAATCTGCTTTTCCAGATGGTTGCACGGAGAGGTCCAGCCACTCTGGGCTGGGCCCCTCAGCCCCGGGCGGGCAGAACCCCGAGGGCTCCAGCAGCACTGGCCGGAGCGGCCTGGCCTGCAGGTCCGCGGATCGCGCAGCTGCAGTCAGCCCCAGCCTGAGGGAGGGGAGAAGGCTGCGCCGGGAGGACGCGGCTGTTTCTCCTGTTAACTCACCCAGAGACGTTCCTACCTGGAGAAGCGGGTGTCACTCACTGACCCCCAACCACCGCGAGCAGCCATAGGTGGAGCCAGGAGGTAAGGAGGACGGAGGCGGGGCCGCCGAGGCGCTCCCAGGACCCGAGGCCACGCCCCAACTTCGCATATGCTCATTAAGGTTCCCAGGCCAATCCTAGCTGTGGTCCCTGTTTTGCATAGACAAAAGCAGGGGCGTTAATAAGTGAAGCAGCCTGGATCTTCGTTGGGACATCTGGTTCCAGAGCCAATGCTTTTAATCAGTGTATGTGTGTGTGTGTGTGTGTGTGTCCCTTTGAGAATCTCTGATACAAATAGTTAATATACTTAAGTGAATTTTTTTTTTTTAACAAAGTCCTTACTGGTTAAAGTGGAAAAATTTTAAGTAACTTTTTGTTTATCTGTTAAGGAAATTAAAAACACTCTCTAAACATGGACACTGTCTGATTTCAAGTGGTTACTAGCAGAAATAAGATTGGTGAAAGGTCCTCTGGGTGTCTTGCATACCAGCCCCACTGGTTGGACTTTGTGTGCTCACCCTCCTATGGTTTGTGAGAAGTCCGTAGATTACTGAGCTGCTTGTTGTGCAACAAGTCGTCTTTGCAAATTGCTGTGTCTCCCAGAGAACATTGTGAAACTTTCTGAGAGCTGAAGATGCCCTGATTTCCTCCACACCTCTCCAGGAGAGATGACCTTGGATGGGATCTTGAGGCGTTTACTTCTATTTCTCTATTTCATAGCCAATGTGTAAGTCAAAGAGAAATGAGAAGGAACTCAGTCACAGCAACATAAAGTGACAACTTTGCAAATGAGATGGTGTGAGATCTGGATTTTATTCTGTGTGATCCTCCAGTGGTGGGAAGGGCATGGGTGAGGTCCTAAAGGACAAGGGATTGGCCATCTGTTGATAATTGTTGACTTGGGTGATGGGTCTCAGAAATTTATTGTACTACATCCACTTTTATGTATGTTTGGCATTTTCCATAATAAAAAAAATGTTTTTTTTTTTAAAGAACTACTCCTGAAAAGTTCTTTATTAGCAGGATATGGTTCCCAGCAATTCCAGAGGCTGAGGCAGGAGGATCACAAATTCAAGACCAACCTTAGCAACTTTGTGAGACTATCATCAATTTAGCGAGACCCTGTTTCAAAATAAAAAGAATTAAAAGGACTAGGAATGTAGTTCAGTGGTAAAGTGTCCCTGGGTTCATTTCCCAGGAAGAAGCAGGGAAAGGGAAGGGGGAAGGGAGGGAAGGGGGAGGAAGAAGAAGAAGGGGGAGGGGAGGGAGAGGAAGGAGGAGGAGAGGAGTAGTAGTTGGTATTTGTTGAATATATGCTATGTGCCAGAAACTATTCTAGATGCTTGGTTATATCCATGAACAGAGTTCAAATACCTGCCATGAGGAACTCACATTCTGGATGAGGGCAGAATGCCGTAGAGGGAACATCAGTAAACCTAAATTCATGAAGTTGATGGTATGTTAGGAAGTATTAAGTGGAAAAGAAAAACAGAAATGAGGAAAGAGCATGTGAGAACCTCTAGTAGGGTCTGAGACTTAGGGATCTTCCTTCACCCTACAGAGGAGACTGGATAGGAACAGAAGGAGGGGCAAGAGAACAGCAGTGGGGAGAGGAACTTTATTAGGAAGGAGAGAAGAAAGTCAGTGGGGAGAAGGGAGTGGTCAGTGGTGTCAGATGTTCTGGGAGACCAAGTGAAACCCCCTGTGGAAGAGTCAGCCTCTCTAGCAGGTGAATCAAATGGCTCTTGAGGCATGCTCAGCAATGTGGCTACGCTGGTGCACACAGAAATCCATCCAATAGTTGGACTGAGTAGAGAAAGGGTGACCAAGCAAAGAAGATCTGACATTAGGACGCTGTCATTGTAGTTGACTCTAATTCATCTGTTTCCCTCCTAGAGGCTGGTCAATGCTAACCAATGCTTAAATCGGCATTGAGTTCCTACAAGGACACTTGAAGGAGAGGGCAAGTGTGCTGTATGACACTGATGGCCAAAGGCTGGGGATTCACTCTTAATTTCTACCTTCAGTGTAAAGTGCATTCTAGGACACTAATGGAAACCTCTCCCAAGTCTTAAAATGTCACCCACTGTCCACTGTGCCATTGGCCTCGCCCATGCAAGGGAACACATCTTACAAACAGACAAAGAACACAATCAGATAAGGAGTGACTTTGCAAAAAAGTTTATTTCAAAAGTTTATTTTTTTAAACACAGACATGGAGATAGGAAAGAAGTTAGCAAATGTACAACATGAAAGAATAAAAAATTCATTACCATTAGTAATATTTTTCAAGAAAATGAAACATTAGCTATCATAATATTTTTTGGTAAGCTCATAATAGAAATACTTCCTGTGTGTTGACACCAGGGATTGAGCCCAGGGCACTCCACCACTGAGCCACATTCCCCAGTCCTCTTCATTTTTCATGGTGAGGCAGGTTCTCACTCAGTTGCCCAGGCCAGCCTGGAACTTGAGACCCTCAGCCTCCCTAGGAGCTAGGGTTGCAGGCATGTGCCATGGCCCCCAGCTTGTAAATGCATTTTGACATGAGTGACTATACTTTTACCATTAACGTTGATAACATATGCTAGTAGTTTATCTTTTCTTCCAAATGGAGACGCGATTACAAAGATGAAAAAGAATCTATGTTCTCAGATGCTAAGTCCTGGAAGATACAGAAGAAGAAATGGAAAGTCATGACATCACTGTGAAGGGGAAGAAACGACTCTGAAGCCTCAGAGTAGGAGGGTCAGAAGGAGCAGTTCCAGAGCATCTAGGTGGACAGGGCAGGGAGGAAGCCCACTGATGGGTGGAGGAAAGCCTTCCCAGTACGTGGAGCAACCAGGCCGCCTAGCAGCAGCATTGCTTCTTGCAGCAGCACTTCTGCTGGCAGCAGCCCTTCCCACAGCTGCAGCCGCAGGAGCCGCAGCCGCAGGAGCGGCAGCAGCAGATCACGGGGGTGCAGCAGCCGCAGCAGCCGCAGCAGCCGGAGCAGCAGCCACCACAGCCACCGCACCCACTGCTGCAGCCACCGCAGCCTCCGCAGCCTCCGCAGCCTCCGCAGCTGCCACAGCCGCCACAGCCACCGCAACCTCCACAGCCACAGCAACCCATGGTGTCAGTAGAGAGGACTCAGGTGCAGTGAGGAGAGGACTCAGGAGAGGACTCAGGAGAGGAGAGGGAGGTCTGGAGCCCTTTGCTTCATGGGCCATTAAATACCCCCTTCGGATGTCCCACGTGGCCGGTGGCCACTTCCTTGTTCCTGAGAGAATTTCGTAAGATCCTGAGCTTATTTCCTCGTGGAACCCCCCTCACCTTACAGGACTGCTTATTTTAGCATGTACTTCCTCAAGTTGTGGTTCTAATAAAAACACGTTTCTCAGATATTTAGCCCCGCTTTAATCTAAGCCTTTCAGCGCATGCGCGACCGCTGAGTCACATCTGATGAGAGCGGGCGCCTGTGTCCCACGTGTCGGATGCTCGGCCTAGTGAATGCCACCGTTTAGCCTTTCCTATGAGCACACCTCTCTGCCTAGCGAAGGAGGAGCTGCGCCTCCTGAGGAGTGGCAAAGCCCCCAAAGCCTCTTCTCACATGTCGTGGGGTTTTGAGGCTAGAACGTCAGTTTTTCCATTTATTCTCAGGTTGATGTTTGTCCCCATTCCCTGTCAAAATGCAGGAATACAGGCCATTGGAAAGACTCGCCCTGGGATTGGGGTCTTGTCACGTTGTATTTTAAACTGAGGGTTTATTTCCCCGCTTTCTGGTCATTTACTTGTAGGGTGGTGAGTGATGGAGCTAAAAGCCCCTGCTACTAGCTGGCTTCATGTCCCTTAGAAAGCCACCATCCCTCTGTGACTCAGTTTCTTTCATTGAAATGAAATCATTTTAAGTTAAACACTTTATGTTTTTAAGGCAGTTTTAGGGGGGTAGCAGAGTTGAGGGGAAGTAGAGGGAGCTCCTGTGTTCCTGGTGCATGTGGCCTCCTCGCTGTCACCATCCCTACCAGAGGGACCCGTTTGTTTTTGTGAATGAACCAGGTTGAACCAGGTATCATCGCCCGAAGTCAGTAATTCACACTGGATTCCCTCTTGGTATTGCGCATTCTGTAGGCTTGGACAAATGTGAAACGATGTTTACCCATACCATATGTATTATATGGAATAGTTTTGCTGTCTGAAAATCCTCTGTGTTCTCCTTCTTCACCTCTTCCTGGAAAACCCTGGTGTGTGTGTGTGTGTGTGTGTGTGTGTGTGTGTGTGTCTATAGGTTTTGACAGTACTGAGGATTGAACTTGTGGGCACTCTCCACTGAGCAACATCCGGGATCCTTTTTATCTTTTATTTTGAAATAGTTGACCTTGAACTTGTGATCATTCTGCCTTAGCCACTGGGCTTGCTGGGATTACTGGCTTGTGCCATTGCACCTGATTAATCATTTTGCTATCTCTTTAGATTTGCCTTTATCAGGTGTCATATAGTTGGAGTCATAATTCAAGTCTAGATTCTTAAAAAGGTATGTAATTCATGTCCTGCTTAGATTGGTGTTGTCAGGCCTGAAATAATCACACATTTATCTTGACTTCTACTTAACGAGGTCACAATAACTGTAGGCAACTTACTTGGCACACCACTTGAAACTTCTGCTCCTAGCTGCGACTTCCCTCCTGGTATTTTATCACATTTACCCTCATGGTCCTCCAAGGTAGGTACTGTTAGCTGCTGTGGTTCAGAGATCAGGGACATGTAGAGGATTGTACATCTGCTGAGGTCTAGAACAGGGTTCCAGCTCAGCTTTGCCTCACTCTTGTTGAGCTCCAAGGAAGGAGTCCAGAGTCCTTTCCAGTCTAGGATGGATCTGTTTCCTCAGGACCGACACCTCCAAATAAAGGGCTACATTTTATTTGTTCATTTATAACTTTGGAAGCCAACATCAGTAGCAGGGATTACAATTTGTGTGTGTGTGTCAGATTAAACCTATTTTTCTGTAGAACAACAGCTAGTTGAGGCATGCTTCTCTGGGGGAAATGTCTGCATGAGTCATTGATACTTAGTCACTCATCTCTTCTGGAGGAGCGCTTCTTGCTCATTAACACTTAGGAACCCTCTGCAAGTATCACCTAGATTACACAACCTATGGGAACAGCGAATGACCTTTGCTATTGATAATGCCCCAGTTAATCGCTTTGCCAGATTTTTATACTTGGAAGGGTGACATGATTGGTCATTTACAAAGTCCTTATTAAAGCAAGACGCCTCACCTCCACTCCTTTCTCACCTGTAGTCTTGTGGAAAGTTTCTGGTCATTTTAGGAGGTTTCTTCCCTCCACTGCCTCCCACATGGCCTCACTCACACCTTCTTTAATGCTTTTCCTCTTCCTTGTTCTGAATGCATATTCTAGATCATGTGGCCTGTACTCCAAACCAGACCCAGAGCCCCTGATATCTGGAGTCAGATTTTACTTCTATTTCAATCCCCATGTCATGAAGACTGAAGTGAACTGACAAAGAGGCAGGTTTGTTGGGGGAAGGATTTGACCAGATAAGAAAATGGGCTGAAGCACCAGTCAGCTCTAGGTGGAATTGCAGGACAGCAAAATTTGTGTAAGTCACCTCCTGGCTCTGGTTTTGAGTCCCCTTCCTACTTCTTGAGCATAACTTCTCTATTTCCCACAACCAGGGTTTCTTGAAAGTGCTTTCCAGCTTCCTGTTGGTCTGATATTGTAAACAACCCAGTGTCCCTGGGCTCTTCCACAGGTCCCTGCCTTTCCACAGTGGCCCAAGGCAGCCACGAGTCAAGGCAAGCCCTCTGGTCCAGTGGTTGTGCCAGCCCTTCTCATGTTTGCATTTCTCTGCACGGTCATCCCTGCCTCTCACAGGTTGGTAGGAAGACTCCATCTTTTTCAAGGTCTGGCACAGCCTTGCCCTCAGTTTCTCTTTTTTTTTAAAATTTATTTAATTTTGATTCATTGAACACAAATGGAGTACAGCTATTGTTTCTCTGGTTGTACACAAAGTAGAGTCACACCATCTGTGCATTCATACATGTACACAGGGCAATGATGTCTGTCTCATTCTGTTATTATTCTTACTCCCCCACCCCGCCCCCACCCCTCCCTTTCCTCTATGCTATCTATTCTTCTTCCATTCTTGCCACCCTTCCACCCCCTCAGTTTCTCTTTGAAGCCTGCAGTGGGATTCTTTTTTGGCCCAATTTCTTTTACCTGGTCATATCCTTGCCCCACATCAAAGTGCACCTTTGTTTATTTATTCATGGGATTCGTTCCAGGACTGCCACGGATACCAGCATCTATAGATGCTCAAGTTCCAAGTACAAAATGTCAAAGTATTTGCATACAACCTAAGCACATCCTCCAGCACACTTTAAATCATCTCTGAAAACAATTCTAATACATAATCCATGTCAGTGCTGTGTAAATAATAGTTGTTATACTGTGTTTTGTACATGTTCAGTATAAACACATTCTTTTTAAAATTCAAAATGGTTTATTATTATTATTTTTATTTGTTCTAATTAGTTAAACATGACAATAGAATGCATTTTGACACATCATACTTAAGTGGTGTATAGCTTCTCATTCTTCTGGTTGTACATGATGTAGAATCACACTGGTCATGTAATCATACATGTATATAGGGTAATAATTTCCAATGCATTCTACTATTCGTCCTACCCCCATACCCCATCCCCTCCTTTCAGTCCCCTCGGGACTATTTTCATCCATGATTGGTTGAATCTGTAGACACGGAACCTGCAGGTACAGAGGGCTGACTCCTCCTCTCTCCGTCCCTCAGGGGTAAAAGATTGAATGTCAAGTAATGATGGCTAACAAAACAGCATAGATTTCAAAAAATGTGTAATGCTTCGCTCTTCCTACTTCCTTTTTAATAAGAGATGAGCATTTTCTTTATTTGGCATCAGTAATGTTTCCTGTTCTCTTTCTTTCTTTCTTTCTTTCTTTCTTTCTTTCTTTCTTTCTTTCTTTCTTTCTTTCTTTCTTTCTTTCTTTCTTTCTTTCTTTCTTTCTATTTTCCAGTGTGGACTCTGGATCCAGAACCTCCTTACTGCATGCTAGGTAAATTCTCTACCATTGATCTATATCCCCATCCCCAAACTTTTTATTTTATTTTGAGACATAGTCTAGGTCTAGCTAAGTTGTCCTGCTGGCCTTGAACTTGTGACTCTCCTGCCTCAGGTTCTTGCATAGCTGGATTATAGATGTCAACCACTGTTCCTGGAATGTCCTTTTTATTGACATCCATATTTCCATGTATGTGACACACAAAACCCCCCCAGATGACAGCATAGATCAATCTGCTCCAACAACTCTCTGAGCCCTTACTTCTCCCAAGTGCGGTGCCAGGAGTAAATGAGAAAAGAGGAGGCCCCTCCTGTCCTCTTTCACCTGCACCCCAGGTATTTAACACCTTCAGGATCATGTGCCCTTAGGATTTTTTTTACCAAAACTTTAAAAGGAAAGAATTTTATGCAAAATCCTCTTGCAGACTTTAAGGGGCTCTTCCTCAGCTTGCATCTTTGCGAGTGTGCCATGATGTGGGGATTTTCTCCTTACATTTTTATAGAACAGTGGATTGCAGTTAAAGGAATGATTTTGTCTCCAGGGGATCCTTGGCAATACTTTGTCATAAGTGGGACAGGGGTGCTCATAACCAGTGAGCTGAGGCCAGGGTTACGCTCAACGTTCTGCAATGTTCAGGAGAATCCCCAACAACAAAGAATATTCTGGCTGAAAATGTTGGTGGTGCCAAAGTAAAGAAACTTTGCTGTAGTGTTTAACTTTCGAAAGTATTTCCCCATCTATTACTTCAAAACAATATAGTTGCCTGAGACTTACCTAAAAGGAAAATTGTTTCAATTAGTTAAAAAAGATGCATTGAGCCCCTGCCATCTACCAAGTTCCATGCTGAGAGGTTCCATAACCAAAAAATTTTTGTGCCATTGTTGGGTTTGTGATTGAGAGTGGGAACTAGGGTGGGTAGGGCGTCCACCTGTATCAGACCAGGCCAGGCTGTGCAAGACAGGTCGTGTCAGTTGATTTCAAACATGTCTGTACATTAATTGGCAAATTATGTGTGCAAGGTTAAATTCATTCCATTCCCCTCCCGGATTCCTCCCAACTCTCTAGCCAGCTCTGCAGCACCGCGTCTTCATTTGGCTGCTGCTTCTGATGACGGCTTCCTCCATATTTCTTATTGTTTCCCCTGCGTGACTCATTTGGTTGCCAGTGTTCGTGTCTGTTAAAACCAGTAGAGATTTAATTCCCTTCTATCACTTTTGACAAACCTGTATCATTATTTTTAATAAAATCCATACTGATGGCTACTTGATTATTCTGATATAAATATTGCTCATGATAGAGTCAAATAGTCTACCATGATTAAATTCCTTTAAACACAATTTTGTTTTAGCTTCTGATTTAATTTCTCTCTCTCTTTTTTCTCTCTCTCTTTGTTTTTACCTCTTTTAATTTATCAGCCATTGTGGTCTATATCACCTGATATATAGATTTTCCTCTTGGGTTTCAACTGATAAAACTTTTTGAGCACCCAAATTCCAATTACAAAATGCTTACCTCTTTTAAGTGCAATAAGAATTCACCAGAAAGAATAGACCATTACAAAGGTTTACTTGAGTTTTCCAAGCAATCAATGACCTGAACCCTGAAATATGGTACCATGCCTTGCAACTATGTGAGAGGAAGGAAAACCTTTCGTTCCTCAGTGGACAAATTCTGGCTGGGGTGTCAGGGCTGATGTTGCAGGTGACAATGATATTTGTGCCTGAGATACTTTTCCTTTCTCCAGCCTTTGCTAGGGAAACTTTAGGGCACAGCAAAGCAATAGTCTTCTGAGCATCATCAGCATTATTGTTGTTTTGCTGTTCAGATGTGAGACCAACAGTTCAAACATAGCATGTAGGAAAATAAACAAAGGAAGTAATCTAATAAATCTAGCTGGCATCCCAAAGGGAAGTAAATATACACATGAGATTCTCCTGTGACAGTTGAGCCTAGCAACAACAGGGAAGTGGTCATGTGCCCGCCCTCTCCTCTCCCAGAGTGGGTACTTAAGGGCCCCAGCAGAAGGAGGCTCCAGACCGCCCTCTCCTCTCCTGAGTCCTCTCCTGAGTCCTCTCCTCACTGCACCGGAGTCCTCTCTACTAACACCATGGGTTGCTGTGGCTGTGGAGGTTGTGGTGGCTGCGGTGGTTGTGGCAGCTGTGGCGGCTGCGGTGGCTGCGGTGGCTGCGGTGGCTGCTGCTCCAGCTGTTGTGGCTGCTGCGGCTGCTGCACCCCCGTGATCTGCTGCTGCCGCCGCACCTGCTGCAGTTCCTGTGGCTCCTGTGGCTGCGGGAAGGGCTGCTGCCAGCAGAAGTGCTGCCAGCAGAAGTGCGGCTGCAAGAAGCAATGCTGCTGCTAGGAGGACCTGATGTGGCCGTTGCGATGGATGGTGCTGCAGGTAACTGTCTTGGTAAGATTTCCCTCTCATCTGCCAGTCCTCTCTGATGCAAAAGTCTGCAGGAGTTTTACCCACATCCCCTGGGCTCTGAGATTCCGAAAACACCCCGCCCCCCACACACACCTTCTCTAATCAGAGCATGAATCCAGAAAAAATGGACTGATGATTTTTAATGCTATGCTTTTTTGAAATTTCACTGTTGGAATATTTCTTTCTATTTCTTTCCTCCTGTAGCTCCTACATTCTGCGTTGCAGTTACTATTTTCTGTTTCTGTAAATCTAACAAAATTCTTCTCCCAATAAAACACATGAAATTGACATCAAAGATTCATCGTCCTCTCCTCTTTTGTCTTATTTTAACATGTCTAATCAAAATGCATTTAAACCCAGGACAGTCAGGCTCCTGATGTTCATTTGAGATGGTTTGAGACTAATCGTGGAAAATTTGTCCCTGATTGGTTTTCACAGGATTGTAACAATTTTGGAAAGCTGGATGTGATGGCACATGCCTATAATTCCAGTGGCTAGGGAGGCTGAGGCAGGAGGGTTGTGAGTTCAAAGCCAGCCACAGCAACTTAGTGAGGCCCTAAGGAACTTAGTGAGACCCTGTCTCTAACTAAGATATAAAAGGTTTGGGGCTGGGGCTCAGTGGTTAAGCACCCCTGGTTTCAATCCCTGATACCAATTTGGGGGGGGGGTTCAACTATCTTCTTACATAAGTCAGAATAAAGATCCTGAACAAGATATCAATGGGCTCACATTTCATCAGTTTCTCTCCACCCTTAGATTTGAGTTTTCTAACAGATTTTAATGTTAGGATTTATAGCCAGATAAAATACAACACCTAAAGCAATGAGTATCGATTTAGGTCTTGATTATTTTAGTTTGGTTCTGTTAACAGTTGAAAATGTAATCATGGTTTAATGATTTTTTAAAAAAATTCCATCACCAGTACTAGTTAACTCTCTCTCTAGCAGGTTATGGTCACAAAATAGTTGAATAAATCTATTCATAAGAGTTGTGAATTACTGTATCGATTTATCAGTTTGATTATATTCTATGATGGGTAAGAGCATCATAGGAAGCCTGGTAGGGTGGTGGGTGCCTATAGTCCCAGCTGCTCAGGAGGCTGAGGCAAGAAGATTGCTTGGGTCCAGGAGCTGAAGATCAGCCTGGGTAACTGGTGAGACCTCATGTCAAACCAAACACAACAGCAACAACAACAACACAACTATCATAAGAACATAAAGAGGTCACAAGGGGTGGCAGTCATATACACCTGAGTCCCCACAAGTGAAAGAGCATATAGTGTATGATATTAATCAAGGCACCTTTGGAACCCAGCATGCTTTTCTCTAAGTGATCCCTTAGAACTTTGTACCTTTGTTCTCTGTCAAAAGTACAGGATGGAAAAAGTGTCTTGGGAGGTGATTCACTCCCACTGGCTCTTATCCCCAAACCACAGAGATCTCTTCTCTTCTACTTGTGGAAGTACCCTTAGTGAGTCAATGTTTTGGGAATATTACATTGAAAGCAATTGCAGAAGAGGCTTGTGCAGGGGCAAGCTTAAAGTACAGGTCAAATACCAATGTCAGGCTAGGTACGGTGGCACTTGCTTATGATTCCAGCTACTCAGGAGGCTGAGGCAGGAGGATTCAAGTTGGAGGCCAGCCTTAGAAATTTAGCAAGATCCCTATCTCAAAATAAAAAATGAAAAGTGTTAGAGATGCAGCTCAGTGTTAAAGCACCCTTCCATTCAATCTCCAGTACCAATAAATAAATAGATAAGTAAATTAATTAATTAAAAAACAACAGTGCCAGGATGCTTCTAAGAAGAACCTATGGTAATGTCTTCACAAGGCTCAAGAAAAATGGGCACTTCCTCCCTGGCTCACATCTGTTTTCAGATAAACAAAAGATGAAAGGCTACAGTGTTGGCATGGCAGACGGATGTTATTCCTTATTATTGCCTGTCAGACTCATCACTAATGTGCATCCAAACAACCGACACTGATATAAAGTACATGATTTGCTTCAACATATACCTGCCAATCCCAACTTCAAGCCTGACACTAGTGGGTACAGAGGACATGCAAAAGTGAGCCATGGCTGGGACCCTGACTGTTCTACTGGAGAGGGTTAGATCTGAGTGGTAGTTTTATTTCTGAGGATAATAGCAAAATAAAAAATATGCATCAGTGGCATAATATTTTATAGGTCCATTATGTCCACTCATTTGATAACTATTTATTGAGTACCTACATTGTGCTGCACACTGTTCTAGGCACCAAGAATATTCAAAGAACAAAACAGGTCTGAACAAAACAGTTCTATCTGACCCAATAGAACTGATAGCCTAGTGACGGAGATAGATAATATGCATAAAAAATAAATATATTATATAGCATGTTGCAGATTGAGAGACCCAAAGTGCAAATGAACAAAGGCCAGACTCCTTGTAAAGACAGAACTCTGACTTATGGTGTGCAGCAGTCGTCCCAGGAAACCAACCCCTTATCTGTCATAACCATCCTAGTGGTCAGCCAACTGTCAACACAAGACTTACAGGTAGTCAGTACTATCTCACAAACAGTCCAAGCATCCCAAAGATGACAATCAGTTGCAAATGACCAGCACCTGATTTAATTACTGACAGCTTCTCTATTCTTGTCCCCTTTTCCAATTTAGGATTAACCAGAGAAAGTCACATATGCTCCTCTAACCAACCACAGAGGAGGTCCACTCCCAGTTAGCCCATCCCCAGCTTCTCCTTGCAGACAGCCTCCAACCTCCCAGGCCTTCCCTTTTTCCACTGTGCAGATCTTTGCCATTCCTCTGCATGCTTTTGGATCTCTGCCAAAATATAAGCAGTGGACTCACTTCTTTGCTATGACAAACACTGAGTAGAATAGGCTTTGTCTGTGTTCACTTAGTTCATTTATTTCCACAAGACTCAGGAATTCTACTTTGTAAGTTCTTGCACCTGGGTTCCAGCAGACACATACAAGGATGCTCATGGCATCATTGTCAAAACCAGCAAAACTCTGGAAACAATAGGAATCCCCACAGTCTGGAGAAAAGATGCACAAGCAAATTATTGTATATTCACAGAAAGGAACGCATTTATATGTAGTAAAACCCTTCCAAAGAAAAACAGAATCATGGCAAACACAGTCTTTGCGGTAAGGGCAACCTTGGGGGTTGGGATGCAGGAGAACAGGTTGCGGGGTGACAAGCCTTACAGTTAGACTATGTTGTCAAGGTCCTAGACTGTTAGATAATTAAAATAAGCAACAAATTGAATAGAAGTCTAGGCTTAGAGTATGTTATAAACCAAAGAGATTATGGTCCATAGGTTTTGTGCCCCTTGAAAATAAATTTTGTCAAAATGAGGGGAAAAAATAAAAGCAGAGTAGGAAGGATTGGAACTGAGGGAAGTGTAGGTGAGATTGCAAAATCGGTGGTCTGAATAAGACTCAGGTAGAATGCGACCCATTAGCAAGCACTACAGAGTGATGAGGGAGTGGATGGGCCAGTTATCTGGGACATTCTAGAGCATTCTAGAAAGTGGGAAGCCATGTGAGAAGGCAGTTCAACTCAATGGACAGTGTGAGGGTGCCAGGAGAACAGAGGTCAAGAAAGTAAGGTGTACGGGAGGGCTGTTGTGTGACGGGTTGACAGATTCGGCTCCATAGAAATGTCACGGGCCAGGCTATATGGGCAATGACTAAACAGACTCCATCTTGCTCTGAGACTCCATGTTACATAGGAAATGAGCTTCTCCCATGGGAATGCCCTACCTCTGTACCCATCAACAGTGGCTTAGCTTCTCCCATGGGAACAACTCGCCTCAGTCACTTAGCATGACATGTTAAACAATGCAAAATGGCGATTCTTCTATGATGAAAAATTGTTCTCTTTTGATTCCTATGCTAGTAACCATTAGTAACCATTCTTTAGTTTGTACCTAGGTAAGGGTCATTTTGACCCACTTCCCCCACTGCTGATGATTTTGTGATGTCAGTTTGTAATTTCGAATCATAGCAACGGATACTTATGATTGATGTGATTTTTGGTATAAGAACCCCTGCAACCCTATGGTCAGGGCTGCTCTCCCAATAGCCATTTTTGGAGCATTGTGTGAGACAGTCAACTGGCCAGCTTAATAAAGACTCTCAAATTTGGACTTCTCAGTGGTGAACAGTCTGTTATTAGGTTGTGCCCCATAACAGTTGCCTTTCACAGGTGTTAGTTTAGGTCACTGCAAACTTTGGCTTTGACTGCTAGTGAACTGGAGAGCAGGTGAGGGTTCGGATCTAGGAAGAAGATCTACTGCCTTCCATGAAAAAGGATCATTCTGAACAGCTCCCTGGGAATGGACCCTGAGAGGGGCCCACATGGGCCTGCATCATCCTGAGGAAACCTTGCAGGGTGGAGCATGTGGGGCCTGGGCCTGTGGGACAGGGGTGCAGGCAGTGAGGTGTGCTGACCCACCCGTGCAGGCCGTGAAAGGAAAATAAGATGCAAGGTGGTACCGGTGTCTTTTTGGTCCATGTCATTGAAAGGGCACCTGGCTGTTATCTAAGATGAACTGGAAAGGGTTAATCTGTGGGAAAGAGTGTGCTGGGGGAGGGCGGGGCTGCCAATGAGCCCATAGGAGTTCAGCTTCTATGTGTGACGCTGACATTGCCAACTGTCTTCCCTCCTGTGATTGTGTCTCCTGCAAAGCCTTGGGGAGCGCAGGTGAGGTTCCACATACAGGGTTAAGGATGCGGAGACTTTGGTTACTTTGCAGCACTGCTCCTTTGATTAGGGTGCACGGGCAGGTAAGCGTTCACCTCTGTTCATTCCCAGGCAGACAGAGCTTGCACTTGATTGTGTCCTTCTGGAATAAATTTCTGATGTGCAGATGTGAAGCTGTTTGGGTGGATGTGTCACCTTGCCCTGCAGTGGGGACCAGGCTACACTTATACTCTTGTTCAAACCTCTATTCACAAGTGGTTTGTAGCCTGGACTATCTCTGCAAAAGATGCCCCAGTCTGATTTTAACTCCCAGCTGAAGTTGTGACCTAAAAAAAAAAAAGTAGGACAGAGTTTAACATATCTTGACAATATTCATGTCTCACATTGGTGAAGCTTGAGTGTCAGGAGGTACTGAAAGTGGCTATTGTGTCCCGAAGAGACTTGAGCCATGAACTTGGGCAAAAGGCAAACCCACACCCAGTGGGTAGGAGTAGGTTGGGCTGTACCCTGAAGGGAGCAGAGATTCTGTCTATCCAGCACTTTAAGCATCTGGGGTCAGGGCGTAGGCTGAGGCCCTGCTGGAGGAGAGTCCTCCCCCTTGCATTGCAGTTTAATTGTGGTTTCTGGCTGGAATCCCAGGAGAGCAAAGAAGCCTGAGGTCATTCCTGTGGGAAGAGAGGAGGCGGCAGGTGCTGCCAGGCCGGTGGCAAGGTAGAGGGAGGGGGACCCAGGTCTGAGCCCTTGCAAGGCCTCCAAAGGTTGTGTTTGGTCATGATTTTAAATCGTTCTCTGTTGTCCTTGAACTTTTAGTAGAGAATTGCCCCCAAATTACAACCTGGGGTCTAAAAAGGTTGTGCTCCACCTTTGGGGTGGAAGATGGAAAAGGCAAGTTTAGCCTGTATGGTGGACAAACAGTGGATAGCAGGAGAATTTATGGAGATTTGATATGATGCATGGGTTTTACTTAAACAACAACAACAACACACACACACACACACACACACACACACAATGCTGTTGGACAGCGTGCTCGAGTTGTATAAGATGGTACCACAGGATTAAGAGCGTGCGGGACCTCTCCATACCAATTTTACTGCCAGAGCCTGTGATCATTGCAAATTAAGGAAAAAAACAAAAACAAAAACAAAAACAACAAAAACCTTTGTATCATTTTGTTTTTATGGTTGGTCTCCAAGTTTTTTTCTTCCCCTAAGTGGTCAGCTAACTATATAATTGCTTGGCACTTAAGGATGGATATGAAATGATTATAGAAATTATGCATGCAATTGCCTATTTTGTGATGCTGTGGCTTGAATAGGTTTTGTCACCAAAACTCATGCTGGACTTTAATCCCCATTGTGAGGTACTTGGAGCATGGAAATGTAATTCAGCAATGTGGTTTAGAGGTTGGCCTCTGGGAAGTGATTAGGATTAAACAAGGTCCTTGTTTAGGGACCATGATTAAATCCTGCGAGCTTCCTAAAAAGAGGGAGAGAGGCTGGACATGTAGACACACAGGTGTGCTTCCTGTCACTTCCCACGTGGTGCTTCTCACCACCTGGGGACTCTGCCAGCTAGAAAGCCATCACTAGGTACAGCCCTTGACCTTGCACCTCCAGAACCATAAAGCAAAATAAACTTCTTTTCGTTAAGGCTCACCCAGTCCTTGGCATTATTATTAGAAACAGAAAACAAATTAATATATGTAGTCATTTAAAAATTTCTAAAATGGAAATATTTAATAGCAAGGGTATTTATATGTGATTATATATTAACATAAAAATCAGGTCACAAAACTATACATTCATAATGCTTTTAATTCTGTCATGTAAATGCACAGGATATAGTGCCATATAAATTAAAAGGGGAAAGGTTGGATTAGCAATGGAGGAGTCTGGTGGACATCTTGCTAGCTGGGTGGTCACATTGAAAATCACCAGCAAGGGAATAAACTGACACTACACACTTCTTGATGTGATTCACTGAGAAAAATCCACCTACTGTGTGATATTCCCACAAAAATGCTGAAGCAGAATCCAACCATGAGGAAACAACCATAATATCCAGTTGGAGGATTATTTTCCAAAAACTCAAGTCACAGGGGCAAAAGTACAATGTTGAAGGACCATGATAGATTAAAGCTGACTAAAAGTGCCTCTTTGGATCCAGGATGAAACATGATTACAAATGCTGATGTAGATTATAGGACACTCTTGGGAAAATCAGGGAAATTTCAGGTCAATTGCATATTACATGGTAGCATGTGTCACTTAAATTTCTTAAGTCTAATCCTTGTCTTGTGGTTCTGTATAGGACAGTATCCTTGGGAGATATGTGCAAAAACTTCCAGGAGTGAATGTCATTTCTGTAACTTACTCTCAAGTGGGAGAGAGAGAGAACAGAAGACATATGACAGAATGCTCACGCTGATGAGCTAACTACAGGAGTACATGATATGAATGTAATATTCTTGGGACGTTGACGTGAGTTTGAGCTTCTTCAAAATAAAAATAGGGAAGTGATGGAAGGCCAGATGACACAATGGGGTACAGCGGCTGTCGCAGACATGTTCATTTTCTCCTTTCTCCTGTCCATGCAGGACAGGAGAATTAAAATTGCTTATAATGAACTTGCTATTTTAAATTCAGAAAAAAAAAACTTTTAAAGAAAGTTTAAAAGGAAAAGCCTTTTTATCTTCCTCATTTTTCCCTCCCATTATGCAGGGTCAGTTTCCAAAGGTGACAACAGATGGCCTGGGAGCAATGCAGAGACTGGTGTCCAGCTGCTACACCACATCGAGTGCAGAAGGGCTCTTACCATCCACAGTCCCCTGGAACAGCCCTCACATCTGCTGCGAGTGTGCTTTGGGATGAATCTCTCACCTGGATAGTTTTCTTGGGAATCTGGGAATGGTTGTAAGTGTGGTCTAACTCCCTGACAAACAGGATCTTTTGGGCAAAATCTATAAGAATTTGAAAACCTGCAAAAAATAAGATTAGGGTGAAACCTAATCCATTTAACAAAATCCTTTGATTGAGCCAAGTTGAAAAACAGCAATCCCTTCATTTCTCCCCATATGGCTTTACTTTCAATGGATGGAGACCCTGAAACACTGGGTCTTCAGTGTTTCTCTGGCTAATAGAAAGCCAGGCGTGTGTACCAGTCACCACTGCGAGGGCAGCCCCGGTGCTGCCTCTGCTGCTGTTTTCGCCTGGTGCGCAGTGTTCAGACCTGGTGTGTGTGCTTCAGGAGACCCCAGGAGGTCACCCACGAGCACTGCCCTCCCTGGTGAGGACCTCTGTTTCTCAGTGACGCTGTGACAGCACAGGATGCTCGTGGCATCTGAAACCCGTGAGTCTCCCATGGGGCAAGCGCTCCATTCTTCATGAAGTCTTCCTTAACCCCTCTTCCCCTCTGTCAGCACCCACACAGCATCCCATCCTAATGCCCAAGGTGGATTTTGTTCCTTGGGAACAGGCCTCCCTTGACCATGTGCCATAATGTTTTAGTATCAATGTCTGTTTACACAAATGACATCACACACACTCACCCCACTCCGCCTTCTTTTCCTCCATCTCAGACCATTTCTTTCTTAGAGATCTGGCTCACTCTTCCTGACAAGGGTGCACTAATCCGTTGTATGGCTATATCATTTAATCTGGCCCTAATAACAGCCATTGGGATTTCCTTGGTCTTTTACTCTGTACATTTCAATAAATAGGAAATAATGCCTTTGTTCAAGATGAGAAAGTTCTGAAATGAAAGGCACGTGCTTTTCCTTTTAAATGTACAGATGACTAAATTGCTGTCCTAGGGAATTTGTTGCTTAGCATTCTCACCAAAATGCTGGAGAGGGCATTGATGATTTCTCCGTGCCCTGTTGACAGTTTGTGATCCATTTCCAAAAACAAGTGTTGGGGCCTGAGAAAGAAATTGTTCAAGAGCGTGTGAAGGATGAGCTCTCTATAGCCGCGTCCTTTCAGTGCAGGGTCTTGGTGGTGCTGCCAGGCACCCATCCCTCCTGACACTCATTGTTGCAAAAGGGATGGCAAAGCTCACCTAAGCGCTTCAGAGCTCCAGAGGCTGATTCGTTGACATGGACTGTGAAGATGAAGTTCTGAATCAGGAGCAGGGTTGTGCTCTGTTACAGAGAACATTTAGATTCTAGGCAGACCTGAACTTGGCCAAGCATGGGGGGAATCCATCTTTTGTGACTAAACTGAGATTTTAAATTCAATTGCAGAATCCCCCTTGTCAAAAAGATACCATTCTCGAGTTGAATTTAAACTGTGTAGGAGATCCATACTTTTTGTCTTTTGTGTATGTGTGCGCGCGCGCGCGTGCATACCTGTGCATGCACACTTAGCTATTATTGTCAATTAATTTAACCTTTGTGACAAAAAGAAATACATCAGGTCCCAAAACAGATGAAACATTTAAAAATTTAATGATTTTTTTTTTTTTTTTTTTTTTTTGTACCAGGACTTGAACCTAAGGATGCCTAACTACTGAGACACAACCCCAGTCCTTTTTATTTTTTATTTGAGACAGGGTCTTGCTAAGTTGCTTGGGGCCTCAGTAAATAGCTGAGGCTGGCTTTGAATTTGCAATCCTCCTGCCTTAGACTCCTGGGCCTCTGCAATTACACATGTGCACCACCACGCTTGGTTAATGTTGATCTGCCATTGCAAAAGTAGTCCAAATGCATAGTAAATTCGTGTGATCATAGAACCCGGTTGGAGCGGGGGTGGAGTGAGAGAGGAACGGAGGATCTTCAGATTATACAGAGGGAAATGAGAGGGGGAGACTGTGGGGGTATGAAAAATGGTGCGATGAGACAGACATCATTACCCTATGTACATGTGTGATTAACAAGAATGATATGAATGCACATCATGCACAACCATAGAAATGAAAATTTGTACCCCATATGTGTACAATGAATCAAAATGAAGTCTATAAAAATAAAAAAATTAAAAAAAAAGAAATTCTTTACTCTCTACTCAACACTGCCCCTCTCACTCTCTCAGAAGCAGTTACCAAATAAGAGACTTTTGTGAATCCATATTTCAAGGTCAATTTAGTAACATTTATTAGACATTGAGAAGACTATGGAAATACAATGCAGTGACAGGAAAACCAGGACTCCACCGTAGTCACAGACAGGAAGGTGGATCTTGGCATAGAGAAGCCATAAACACGTGCTAGAGGCAAAATACTGAGAATCTAGATCCCACTGGTCTGGATCCCACTGGGCTGGTGGTCAGGTGGAACCATTCACATTGGTTTAGACACTCTTCAATTGGGAAGGCTCAGCTGCTCCAAAGGGAAAGGAAGATCACACAAAAGCCAGGTTCAGAGACAGAACTGGGAGAGAGCGATCCCTCACAGCTGTAGGCCTGGAAGTAGCCCACAGGACCAGAATGCAGAGTCTTCCTCCCGCCCTACAATGACAGATTTCCCTGGGTCAGCCAAAGTAGCTGCATCTAGTGCCCCAGTCACCATAGAAGTATCATCAGGAGGTTTTCTAGCTCTGTGCTTGGAGGACCTTGTAGAAGATGTCCATGAGATGGTAACAATGAAATGACTGCTGAAGCCACAGAGCATGAGAGTCAGGGAGGAATGTGCACAGATCCCAGGTGACAGGGAGACAGCAGGGAGCAGCCTCGATGGGATGGAAGGCTTCTTAGCAAGGAGAGCAAGCTGCCTCCCAGCAGCTCCTGCAGACCCACCTGCCTAGCAGCAGCATTGCTTCTGGCAGCCACACTTCTGCTGGCAGCAGCCCTTCCCGCAGCCACAGGAGCCACAGCCACAGGAGCGGCGGTAGGTGCGGCGGCAGCAGCAGATCACGGGGGTGCTGCAGCAGCCCCCGCAGCAGCCACGGCAGCAGGGGCAGCAGCTAGAGCAGCAGCCCACCCGGTAGCATCTGCATGTGGTGCAGCTGCCACAGCCACCGCAGCCACCGCAGCCACCGCAGCCACCACCACAGCCACCGCAGCCACCGCAGCCACTGCTGCAGCCACCGCAGCCTCCACAGCCACAGCAACCCATGGTGTCAGTAGAGAGGACTCAGGTGCAGTGAGGAGAGGACTCAGGAGAGGAGAGGGCGGTCTGTGCCTCCTTCTGCTGGGGGAGACGCTTATATGCTGCCACTCTCCCCTTTATTTTTAGCCCAGTTTCCATGGAAGGTCTCACAAACCCTCTTGTTTACTTCCTTCTCAAGAATACTTGACATAACATTGCTATTTTTAGCACAACAGTCTTTTATGAATGAAATAATTGTGTTGTTTTTAGTTCTGAAGAAGAAAATCAATAGTCAACATACAGAAAAAAAGTAGATCCTGCCCCTGCAAGTGCTGACTGGGTGTCAGCCAGGCCACTGCAGACAGTGTCTCATGCTGAAGCCAAACTTCTCAGGTCATGGTGCACCCAAAATGGAGAGCGAGAAGGATCCCTCCAGCCCCTTGGTTGATATCAAGTGAGGCATTTTAATGCTTCTCTCTCTTGTTTTGAAAATGGTGAGCTTACAGAGAAGATACCCTGGTGAACCCAGGAACACCTTTATTCTGGCAGAAAGCACAGCCCCAGCAAAGCCAGGGCGTCCCTGATTCTGAACCTGCCACGTAAGTGCAAGAAGAAACCATGGAGTGTCTTCTACTTCAAGCCCCTGGACCTCTTCTGTGGGTTGCCTGTAGGATCTGAATGAACTGGGCAGTCCTTCAATTCCAAAGCTGGTAAAGCAAGAGCACACTCCTATGGGTCAGTCCCCATACACAAAGGCTACCTGGACAGGAAATGGACACCTGCCAGTCAGCAGAGCACTGCAGATCAGCGTCCGTCAGTGCATGAACAGGCTGACCCTGAGCTCGGGCTACAGTAAATGTTAGAGAGGTACAAGTGACCAGTCACAAGATGAAACCTTTTTACTTTTTAAATTTATTTTATTTTATTTTTAAAAAATTTTTACAGACTTCATTTTGATTCATTGTACACAAATGGGGTACAAATTTTCATTTCTATGTTTGTGTGTGATGTACATTCATATCATTCTTGTTAATCATTCTTGTACATAGGGTAATGAAGTCTGTCTCATTCCACAATTTTTCATACTCCCGCCCCTCCCCCTCTCATTTCCCTCTATGTAATCTAAAGTTCCTCCACTCTTCTTTCACCCCCCCTGCACCAGATTCTATATCATCATCCACTTATCAGGGAAAACATTTGGCCTTTGGTTTTTTGGGATTGGCTTATTTCGCTTAGCATAATAATCTCCAATTCCATCCATTTACCTGCAAATGCCATAATATTACTATTCTCTATGGCTGAGTGGTATTCCATTGTATATATGTACCACAACTTCTTCATCCATTCATCTGTTGAAGGGCATCTAAGTTGGTTCCACAGTCTAGCTATTGTGAATTGAGCTGCTGTAAACATTGAAGTGGCTGTGTTACTGTACTTTGCTAATTTTAAGTCCTTTGGGTATAAACCGAGGAGTGGGATAGCTGGGTCAAAAGGTGGGTTCATTCCAAGTTTTCTGAGGAATCTCCACACAGCTTTCCAGAGTGGCTGCACCAATTTGCAACTCCACCAGCAATGTGAAAGTGTGGCTTTTCCCCAATATCTGCTTAACAAACAGCAGACAGCTACCTTGCCCTTAGCAGATAACTTAGGACCCATAAAATTATATTTTTAGCATCTGACCTCAAACAAGCATTTTATTATAATTTTTAATACTCAAGCAGTTCTGCTGAATGAAGGCTCTCAGGAAGCCATAAAAAGAATATCTGTGTTTTAAGATGAGAAAGAATGTGCTATGTGATCAAATTAGGAGTGCCTACTCTGTCTGCCCCATTTGATTCTGGTTTTTCACTAATTCTTTCAAGAGCATTTTCCTAATTTTGGGGTGTGAGGGATTCCTGTATGGAGAACATTTTTTTGTCTGACCTGTGATGATTAAGGAGTATAAATGGAAACACAGGACTTTTACCTGATGGGATTCAGAGTGTCATGGCTATAGAAAGATTATTTAAAGTACATTAGGCATTTATTTAATTCAAAAGATACCCTTTGAATACTCATAATGTGTCAGGTTCTATTCAAAACTCCAGAGCAAAACAGGTACACACAGTAAAGTCCTCATGGACACAAACGTCTTAGAAATGTGTTCTAAATATAGAGCTAAGAAATGAGGAAATGTAAAATCTAGCAATAGTAACTGGTCAAGAGTCATCAAGGAAGGATGCACGAGGCCTCGTGAAGTCTTTTATGGGGATTGGGACAAACAACAGCAGGAACTGGCTGCATATTTAGGGCTGAGATTGCTGGAGTTGGTATATAAACCCTCCCCAGCAGAAGGAGGCACAGACCGCCCTCTCCTCTCCTGAGTCCTCTCCTCACTGCACCTGAGTCCTCTCTACCGACACCATGGGTTGCTGTGGCTGTGGAGGCTGCGGTGGCTGCAGCAGTGGCTGCGGTGGCTGCGGTGGCTGTGGTGGTGGCTGCGGTGGCTGCGGTGGCTGCGGCGGCTGCGGCAGCTGCACCACATGCAGATGCTACCGGGTGGGCTGCTGCTCTAACTGCTGCCCCTGCTGCCGTGGCTGCTGCGGGGGCTGCTGCAGCACCCCCGTGATCTGCTGCTGCCGCCGCACCTGCCGCCGCTCCTGTGGCTGTGGCTCCTGTGGCTGCGGGAAGGGCTGCTGCCAGCAGAAGTGCGGCTGCCAGAAGCAATGCTGCTGCTAGGCGGCCGCCCGTCTCTGGGCAGGTGGTGCCAGGACCCTTTCTGCTGATTCACCCGCCCAACTGCAGGTGCTGCGGGCGTCAGCCTGTTCCCTTGCTAAGGCGTCCTTCCACGCTGTCTGCTGCGCGCTGTCGCCTGCCACAGGGGCTCTAGCGCGATCTTCCTTGATTCTAATACTCTAGTTTTAGTCTCCCTTCCTTCCTTCCTTCCTTCCTTCCTTCCTTCCTTCCTTCCTTCCTTCCTTCCTTCCTTCCTTCCTTCCTCCCTCCCTCCCTCCCTCCCTCCCTTCCTCCCTTCCTCCCTTCCTTTTTTCCTTCCTCTCTCGCTCTTTCCTTCCCTCACTTCCTCTTTCTCTCTCTCTCTCTCTCTGTACTGGGGATTAAACCTAGAGGGACGCTTTACCCTTGAGTTATATCCTCAGTCTTTTTTTTTTTTTTTTTTTTGAACAGGGTCTCAATAAGTTACCAAGGGCATTGCTAAATTGCTGAGGCTGTCCTTGAATTTGTGATCCAGGAGGATCAGCTTTCTAATTCTCTGGGATCATAGGCATACGCCAGCATGCTTGGTAACTTTTCCCTTTTTTAAGGAAATTTTATGGGCATCCTATTTAATGTCGCCCAAGGACGAAGATGGAGGATATCTTGATTACTGAGATCAGCAAAATGGAATAATGGTTTCTACAGTTTTCTTCTTTTAATTCTTGTGTATCTATGCATGAGGTCTTCTTGTGTGCATCAAATGTGACCTCACCTTTCTTTAGTTAGTCTTCTTGGACAATGTCTTACAGTGTCTTAAAATTTCTTAATAAAATGCAAAAATGAAATCTGAACAGTTTCCTTTGGTTTTATTCTTTAATTATTTTCACTAAACTACCATTAATTGTGATTTTCCATGAGTTGCGGTCATCAGGGATGCACAAATAAATATGTCCCTGTGTGATTTAAAATCCTGTCATACACAAACAACCAAAAACATGAAAATAATAATGAACATGGTAAAAGTCCATATTGATGTGGCATGTCATGGGCAGGAGGGACTCCATGTTGTTGGATGGGGAGCAGGTGTACTTCCAAAGAGCTGGAATAGCTTCAAGAAGGAGGTTTGGATATGAAGTATCCCCCAAAAGCTCAAGTGTGAGACAATGCAAGAATGTTTAGAGGTGAAATGATTGGGTTATGAGAGCTATAACCTAGTCAGTGGATTAATCCACTGATATGGATTAACTGGGTGGTAACTGTAGGCAGGTAGGGTGTAGCTAGAGGAGGTAGATCACTGGCAGCGTGCCTTTGGGGTCTGTATTTTGTCCCTGGTGAGTGGAGCTCTTTCTCTACTTGCTGCTCTCCTGAGCTGCTTTCCTCCACCATGTCCTTCCTCCATGATTTGGTCTCACCTTGGGCCCAGAGCTATGGAGTCAGTCAACCATGGGCTGAACTTCTGAAACTGTGAGCCCAAATAAACTTTCCTCCTCTGCATTGTATTTCTTGGGTCTTTTAGTCACAGTAAAGCAAAAGCTGACTAAAACAGGTAACATTTTGGAGTGTGTTTTGAGGAGATAGAAATGTTTTGATAAGTGGAGTTAGTTGATTGGGGCCAGATGTTCCAAAAAGAAGACCAAAAAACAAGGAATGGGAAAGTTGGAGATACACATGGGAGCTCACCACCATGACTTTGATGAAAAGTATATTACCACAAATAGAAATAGGCAAGGAAAGGAAGAATCTACAGCCAAAACAACAAGCATTCATGTTTTCCTTAAAAGCCAGGCACTCTTCTAAGAACCTACATGAGCCACATACCACCTGGTGATAGGAGAACTATTATTGTGCCCATTGCATGGATAGGAACAGTACAGAGAGGTAGCATGTGACTTGCTCAGAGCACACATCTGCTGCTACTGGGGCTGGGACACACAGCAATGGGATGGGCCAGGGAGGCTTTGGAGAGGGGACATCTGTGCAGCAGTGTGCATCATTGGTTAGTCCACTGGGGAACTGAGGCCCTGGCAGTGATCCTGGGGACAGCACTGCAGGCCTGAAACAGCAGCAGAGTGGGAGTGCTGGGAATGGTGGGAATTAAAGGCACAATATGAAACCAAACCAAGGGGCAATGCCCACAATCACAACACAGATGACCACAGGGACCTAGGGATACACAGTGACTTCTTTTCTGTCAGATTTGGAAAACCCCTACAAGGGAGCCCATTTAAAAAATTATAGTAGATATAGTTGGAAACTAGGTGAGGAATGGATCGTTTCCTTTAAAGTTATTTATTTTTTACTCAGTAAGGTATAGAGGGAAAGGGAGCTGATAAGCTAAAAAAGCTGTCTAATAAAAGTACATGAAAATTCCCTCATAAATTGCGCTGATCCTAGTCATCACATATTTTTTCTATTGTAGCTGCAACCTGAGATGGCTACTCTAAGAAGAGACAGGTCCACTTGATCTTCTGTGTTAGTCTGACCTGAAAAAACCTAGGCTTGAAAACATATTGCTTTTTTGCTCTACTTATCTAACCTTGATATTTTACATTCATTTTAAGAGGAATATTAGAATGCAAATTGTAGACCTAAAACATGCTCTATGTGGATCTTGGGGTTGGCACATATTGTGGTTTGCTAATAAATATTTTAAAATGAATGTAAGCTGCATATATTATACATGCAGCATCATATGTAACATGATCTACATTACATAGGTAACATGTTTGTATATGCTACTCATATTCATTAACAGTATATGTATATATGTCATATTTTAATATCTAGATTATAAACATATCACCTTTGTATTTAGCTCATGCTCTATGGCTTCTAGGAGCCAAGTTATCACAGGTTAGAGTGTCACCACACAGAAGACCTTTAGGCACTTCAGTTCAGCCGAAGCAATGACATAGGGATCTTCCATATAAACGGTTATGTCATTAATGCTGGGATACAATCTGAGGGCCATTTTGTTATTGCGCAACTATCATAGAGTGAACTTGCACAAGCCTAGGTGGAGTAGCCTACTACACATGTGGGCTACCTGGTATATACAAGTGTGTGTGTGTGTGTGTGTGTGTGTGTGCGCGCATGTGCTGCTAAGATCATGACAGATAAAACAATACGAAGTTCAATCTAGCACGAGAGGAAATCCGAGTCTGGATAAACACAAGATGATGAGACTGCTGCTGGCATAACACAGCATACTGTTTACAGAGAAAGAAATTTTCTTAAGAGGGAGCATATTCTAAATAACAATTAAAAGTATAGTGTACGAAATACACAAACCAGTGGCACAGTTGTTTATTATCATTACCAAGTGTCATGTCCTATACGTAATTGCATGTGCTATACTTCTTTATGACCGGCAACTCTGGAGGTTTGTTTACACAAGCATCTCTGCAAGCATGTGAGTGAGGAGCTGCTCTCTATCACAAGGGCTACAATGTCACTAGGCCATGAGAATTTCTCAGCTCCATTATAATCTTATGGGACCACCCAGCATATCTATGGCCTGTTGCCAACCGAAATAGCACCCAACTCTAGTTACATGATGAATGCCCTAGAATTTTGTGTTTGTGCTGGCTGGCTAGGAGGAAGAGGGCAGGCGTGGTGAGAGGGTGGGAGCGTACCCAGGGAAGGAAGAAGAGGAGGGCAATGATGAGTGGCTTGCCCTGAGAGGCTGGAAAGATGCCAAGAATGGTCAGGAAACCACCGGAAGCTAGAAAGAGGCAAGGAAAGATTCCCCTGCAGGTTTGAGGGGAGTGTCTTGATCCAGCAACTTGATCTGCAACTTCTTACCTCCCAAACCATGAGGTGACAAATCTGTCATTTTGAAGTACTCAACTTTTTTTTTTTTTTTTTTTTTTTTGGTACTGGGGATTGAACCCAGCGGCACTCCACCACTGAGCCACATCCCTAGCCCTACTTTGTATTTTAGTTAGAGACAGGGTCTCACTGAGTTGCTTAGGGCCTCACTAAGTTGCTGCGGCTGGCTTTGAACTCGTGATTCTCCTGCCTCAGCTTCCCAAGTGCTGGGATTACAGGTGTGTGCCACCGCGCCCGGCAGTACTCAACTTTTAGTTCTGTTATTGCAGCTCTAGGAAAGGAATCCGCACGTTAAGAATAGAAAAAATTGCTCTGGATTTCTTTCACTTGATCAGATATTCATTCCCCTTTCTGAGCTCTCTTGCTAGATCTAACGTTTTGTCGGTTGATTCTGTTCATATTTCCAGGTATGCTTGTCTTGTTCCTGATGGTGAATGGAGCACATCTAAAGTCCCTCTGTTAAGTGGAATGTTTCCTGCGGCTTACCTGCACATTGGAGTAAGAGGTGATCTTTTCAAAAAACGAAGAGGTACTGATTTTAAGATAGGCATTTTCTGTATAAGTTGAGATAGACTTCTAATTTATCTCCTTTCATCTACTGGGTTTTATAAGTGGAATGACTTTATTATACATTTCTTTCCTTGCATGATCCTTACTTGTTTGAAATCATTATTATATCTGCTTAGTAAAATGATCCAGGCAACTTTTACTCCTTTCTATTTCTAGAATAACTTTGTAAATGAGGACTTAGGTATTTTAAAGAAGTTGATAAATTTATTAAAATAGGGATATTTAAGAATATACATCTACTTCCTTATAATTTTTTAAAATGCAAAGTAAAATGAAAAAGTAAAAATTATTGTCCTCTAAAGGAGGAAAAAGGAAACAAAGTTATACTTTCTGAATGTATATTGCTTTCTACATTTGACTTTGAAAACATGTGAATATTTTACATTATTATCCAACCAATTAAAAATTTAGAATCCCTAAAAATTGAAGGGAAAATAAAACAGGGGAGCTTAAATATGTGTTAAGTAAGTAGTGCAACCACACAGAGCAAATAGCTCAAATAACTTTCAGTGATTTGCCATGCACGTCTCTAGTGAATTATATTCTAAGGACAAACAACAAACAAAACAAAATAAAAACCCAAATAAAACACAATTGTGTTTAGTGATTTTGTGTGTGTGTGTGTGTGTGTGTGTGTGTTATGTGTGTGTATTCACTAGAGGATGAAGAAAGTGCATAGTTACGTGGATGTGGATATATTGGTAACTGGCTTTTTTTTTTTAATATGGAAGAAAGAGTGGGAGTTAGATATGTGAGGCTAGTTAGAAGTATCAGTCTGAATTTATGGCATATTTCAAATTTCTTTGCTGTTTATGGAAAACATATAGAAATTGCTCAGCCTGGGAGCGATGACTACTCCTGGAGCAGACTGTGGCCTCTAAATATCATTTGCCACTAACAAGAACCAGGGCCTTTCAGAGGCCTTAGGAATCTGCTTAGGAGGTCTCCGCAGGTCAAGCGTCAGACAATCTGAGTATCTACAAGAACACGACCGCAGAAAGTCAAAATATTTAATATGTTTAAATCCATGAGTTCAAGTCTGAGAAAAAAACAAACAGAAATTATTGAAGGAAACAAGGAAATGAAGGAAACTATCAACCAAGTTAAAAACTCAATAGAAGGCATGATTAACAGAATAGATCACTTGGAAGACAGAACCTCAGACAATGAAGACAAAATATTTAATCTTGAAAACAAAGTCGAACAAACAGAGAAGATGGTTAGGAATCATGAACGAACCCTCCAAGAAATATGGGACATCATGAAAAGACCAAATCTAAGAGTAATCGGGATTGAGGAAGGCGCAGAGATACAAACCAAGGGTATGAATAACCTATTCAAGGAAATATTATCAGAAAATTTCCCTAATATGATGAATGAGTTGGAAAATCAATTACAAGAAGCTTACAGGACACCAAATGCACAGAATTACAACAGATCCACACCAAGGCACATTATAATGAAAATGCCTAACATACAAAACAAAGATAGAATTTTAAAGGCGGCGAGAGAAAAGAATCAGATTACCTACAGGGGGAAACCGATACGAATATCAGCAGATTTCTCAGTCCAGACCCTAAAAGCAAGAAGGGCCTAGAACAACATATTTCAAGCTCTGAAAGAAAACGGATGCCAACCAAGAATCTTATACCCAGCAAAACTTACCTTCAGATTTGATGATGAAATAAAATCCTTCCATGATAAACAAAAGCTTAAAGAATTCACAAAGAGAAAGCCTGCCCTACAGAACATTCTCAACAAAATATTCGAAGAGGAAGAAATGAAAAATAACAACCTCATTCATCACGGGGAGGAACTACCCTAAAGAAAGAGTCCATCAAAGGAGAAATAAAGTTAAGCTAAAAACCCCAAAAAAGCTAAAATGACAGGAAATACAAGTCATATCTCAATAATAACTCTGAATGTAAATGGCCTAAACTCATCAATCAAAAGACATAGACTGGCAGACTGGATTAAAAAGAAAGACCCAACGATATGCTGCCTACAAGAGACTCATCTCATAGAAAAACATGCCCACAGACTAAAGGTGAAAGGTTGGGAAAAAGCATACCATGCACACGGACTGAGCAAAAAAGCTGGGGTTTCCATTCTCATTTCAGACAAAGCAGACTTCAAACCAAGGATAGTCAGAAGAGATAAAGAAGGACATTTCATATTGCTTAAAGGTAGCATAAATCAACAGGACATAACAATCATAAATATTTATGCACCAAACAATGGCGCATCCATGTATGTCAATCAGATCCTTCTCAATTTCAGGAATCAAATAGACCAAAACACAATAATACTCGGAGACTTTAACACTCCTCTCTCACCGTTGGACAGATCTTCCAAACAAAAATTGAATAAAGAAACTATAGGACTCAATGACACAATCGCTAATTTGGACTTAACGGACATATATAGAATATTCCATCCATCAAAAACTGAATACACTTTCTTCTCAGCAGCTCATGGGTCCTTCTCTAAAATAGACCATATGTTATGCCACAAAGCTACTCTTAACAAATACAAAAACATAGAGATACTACCTTGTATACTATCAGATCATAATGGCATGAAATTAGACATCAACGAGAAAGTTAGAAACAGAAACTACTCCAAGACCTGGAGATTAAATAATATGCTATTGAATGATACATGGATAACAGAAGACATTAGGGGGGAAATTAAAAGATTCTTAGAGGTCAACGAGAATAAAGATACAACATATCGAAATCTCTGGGATACTATGAAAGCAGTGCTAAGAGGAAAATTCATTGCAGAGAGTGCATTTAATAAAAGAATGAAAAGTCAACAAATCAATGACCTCACATTACAGCTCAAAGCCCTAGAAAAAGAGGAACAGATCATCACCAAAAGTAGTAGAAGACAGGAAATAATCAAAATCAGAGCTGAAATCAACGAAATTGAAACAAAAGAAACAATTCGAAAAATTGATGAAACAAAAAGTTGGTTCTTTGAAAAAATAAACAAAATTGACAAACCCTTAGCCACGCTAACAAAGAGAAGGAGAGAGAAACTCCAAATTACTAAAATCCGTGATGGAAATGGAAATATTACAACAGACACAACTGAAATACAAAACATAATAAGAAGCTACTTTGAAAATTTATACTCCAACAAAATAGAAAACCTGGAAGACATCAACAGGTTCCTAGAGGCATATGAGCCACCCAAACTGAATCTGGAGGACATTCACAACTTAAATAGATCAATTTCAAGCAATGAAATAGAGGAAGTCATCAAAAGCCTACCAACAAAGAAAAGTCCGGGACCAGATGGATTCACAGCCGAGTTCTACAAGACCTTCAAAGAGGAGCTTATTCCAATACTCCTCAAAGTATTTCATGAAATAGAGGAGGAGGGAACCCTTCCAAACTCATTCTATGAAGCTAATATCACCCTGATACCAAAACCAGAGAAGGACACATCAAGGAAAGAAAATTTCAGACCCATATCTCTAATGAACATTGATGCAAAAATTCTTAACAAAATTTTAGCGAATCGCATACAAAAGCATATTAAAAAGATAGTGCACCATGATCAAGTGGGTTTCATCCCAGGGATGCAAGGTTGGTTCAACATCCGGAAATCAATCAATGTAATTCACCACATCAACAGACTTAAGGTCAAGAACCACATGATTATTTCAATAGACGCAGAGAAGGCATTTGATAAAATACAGCATCCCTTCATGCTCAAAACACTAGAAAAAATAGGGATAGTGGGGACATTCCTTAACATTGTAAAGGCTATTTATGCCAAGCCTACAGCTAACATCATTCTAAATGGAGAAAAATTGAAAGCATTCCCCTTGAGAACTGGAACAAGACAGGGATGCCCTCTTTCACCACTACTATTCAACATCGTTCTTGAAACTCTAGCCAGAGCAATTAGACAGACCAAAGAAATTAGAGGAATACGAATAGGAAATGAAGAGATCAAACTATCCCTATTTGCTGATGACATGATTCTCTATCTAGAAGATCCTAAGAATTCCACCAGAAAACTTCTGGATCTCATTAATGAATTCAGCAAAGTAGCAGGATATAAAATTAATGCTCATAAATCCAATGCATTTTTATTCATAAGTGATGCATCCTCTGAGAGAGAAATTAGGAAAAGTACCCCATTCACATTAACCTCAAAAAAAATAAAATACTTGGGAATCAATCTAACAAAAGATGTGAAAGACCTCTACACTGAGAACTACAGAACACTAAAGAAAGAAGTTAAGGAGCATCTGAGAAGATGGAAAGACCTCCCATGTTCGTGGATAGGCAGAATTAATATTGTCAAAATGGCCATACTTCCAAAAATGCTATACAAATTCAATGCAATTCCAATTAAAATCCCAATGATGGACCTCATGGAAATAGAGCAAGCAATCATGAAATTCATTTGGAGGAATAAGAGACCCAGAATTGCTAAAGCTATCCTTAGCAAGAAGAGCGAAGCAGGGGGTTTCACAATACCAGACCTCCAACTATACTACAGAGCAATAGTAACAAAAACAGCATGGTATTGGTACCAAAATAGACAGGTAGATCAATGGTACAGAATAGAGGACACAGAGACAAACCCAAATAAGTACAGGTATCTCATACTTGACAAAGGAG